>LPNX010483082.1:387392-427560 GCA_001517045.1 Pseudotsuga menziesii
ACGCTATCACAACCATGACATTTAAATTTTCACAACAGTAAACTAAGCTTACAGCCATATCCACACTAAATCACAGAAAAGTAAATAAAATCATAAATCACCATTAATAATATTTTCCAGTAAGAAAATACACAGTCACGAACCAACAAAGGTCTCATTGCAAGCAATGGCATGACAATAAGTTAAACTATTTGTTTAAAACCAATACACAGAACCTCCATTAACATAACAAATCAAATGTTTAAGTTAAAGGCATAAAAAGCACATATGGACACAACTTGCCAAATCTATTGGCAGTGTCGATGCTAAACCCCAACTACAAATACACACAAGTGAACCTTCTACAATTTACAAGTAAAAAAATGTAGACACTCGTGTAATATAATAACACATTATCTAATGGATGAAACACAGAGTCTCCATCTTATACATATCAAAACCATCCCAAAACTAAAATGTATATATACATCCCTATATTCCCATTAACACTGAAGAATTACACAGTCAAAACCCTTAACCAAATCATTAACCATTACAACATCAAGCTCAAAGCTCTACTAAAAAAATCTATACGGAGAGGTAACAGTTCAAGTTTGTTTTTATAGGGCTTACCTGTGAAGCATATCGTACATATCTTGGTAGACACCACGACCCGTGAATGGAAGCCCTGTCACCTGAAAAAATAAATAGAGCCCCGTTAGAAGTATGCTAATCCTCCACTTGAAAACAACAAAGATTATAATTCTACAAACCAAATGGAGAGCATACCTTCCCAAGTCGTAGAGCGAACCAATCCTTCACGTAGTGACAAAAGTCGAGATCTGAATAGAGCATACCCATAGCAGTGACAAATGATTCTTTCCATCCACGAAAGACCAAGAATAGGGTTTGAGTTTTCCCATCCCAGGGAAAATTTACTTCGCCACCATGTCCACCTCCAACGTCATGATAATTACCCTCATTAGAGCAAATTTCAACTTAAAATGGACCTTTTAACTCTAATTCAAATTCCATGTCATAATGTGTTAGCCAATGAAATTGCTTTAAATTTGAAATACCGTATAGGTCTTAAACACTTTTTTAATATAAATTTGGGGATAGGTATCATAAAAAAAAACTACTTTTTTTGTTTTTATTTTTGAGATGTCTCCCCATGTTTTTGCTCAAATTTATATCACGAGAGCACGTTGGATGCGGAATTAAATTCTGCATCCAACGAGTACCCACTCGGCATACTTTTGATGGACCACACTACCCCAAAAATAATAAATACCTTTAAAAACGTCACATTTTCTAGGTATTTCTTGTTTTTGGGGTAGTAAGGTCCGTCAAAAGTATGCAGAGTCCATACCCATTGGATGAAGAATTTAATTGCACATCCAACGAGCTCTCCCGATCAAAATTTGAGCAAAAAAATAGGGAGATATGTTGAAAATACAAATAAAAAGTATTTTTTTTCTTTTCTTCCAACAAAATTAATTAATTAATTTTAAAATAGTTTTTATTAATTTTCTGCAAATTTTACTTCCCAATTGTTCATATGTTTTAGGTTATATTTGTTGTTTAAAGTAAAACTCATATTTTAAATTCTAGACAGAATTCTAGGGTAAACGGCTTTAAGATTTAAATTTATTTCGTTCAGGAATTTATGTTAGAGTTTGTAACCTAGAATAAAACCCTAGCTGCTAGCTAAAACTTAAAAACTACACACTAAGTTACAACTTAGGTCACATATTAAACTAAACCAATTACAAAACATATTTATAAACAATCTAACCAAAGATCGAATCTCTTAATTTACCAACTCAAAACCCTAAATATAAATCATAGTGTTGGAAGATTCCATGTTGCTAGCAAACACATCATTTCAAAACATAAATTACTCATAAATCTATTACCATTAAACCAAACAGAAAATTATAATAAACGTTGTAAACCAAATTTATTAAGAAGCTATCAAAATTACCAAAGGTGTGAAGGCCGAGAGCCTATCCACGTTATCTTTCAAATCATTCTATTAAATATCAAAACCTTATAAACATTATTCAAACTACCCGACAATCGAATCCTATAAAGGATTGGTTGCTGACCATTTATTAAAACTAAATAGAGTCCATCCCCAAATGCATCGCGTTGTTGGATTCCCAAGAAATTAAATCATGATAATCACCACATACAACCATATTAACAAACAAAGGATTACAACCTTTAAAAATAGTCACAGTATGTACAAACCCAAGATCGAATCCTATATGTACAAAATGAAAATACTCAACACATTATAGGTTTCATTATTTACGCAGGGTCTAAACCTTTATAGGATGTCATAATTTATTGAAACGCCACACATAAACTACATAAAAGAGCTACAGTATTTCCTAGAAAATTACATACCTAGACACTAATTGTCCCTTAAAAATTAAACTACATTTACAGAGACTACATTGAAAATGCCAATGCTAGGCCATGAGTTTACAACTTCCTTTAGAAAGACAACCAACCAATAAACAAACATAGCTACCTTATCATCAACCAAAGTGCATCCATTAAAACCATATATTTTCACCATTCACATCCTTTATCAATCCTTGTCAATGCATGTGCCATTGCAAAGCAATGGCACTATTAAATTAAATAAACACATTACACGTTGACAGAGCTATTTAAAAGACACCAACTGAAATCCCATTAAGAGTCATTTAAAAACCCAAATCCATTTCATAGGAAATAGTAAACCAACCGCACAGAGCACAATATATTCTCAACCAGAAAACAATATCAAATTTACAATTACAGAGCCATACACAAAATTTACACAGTCATGTTGATATAACTCCAAAAATGATACAAAGAAACCCCAACATCCAACCAAACAATGAATAGCTTAAACCATACACCCCCCCAGACCAAGTTTCAAAGTCCTTTGATAAAACAAAGAAAGTGTAACGTATGGGTGCATGCCCCTTGCCATTCGAGGGGCTTACCAGGAATTGGTGGTGTGGGAAACCCAACAAATCTACCTTAAAAAATGTACAGTACCCACTCTCTACTCACCTACATAAAAAAATGAAATGGGATCACAAGTATTCCAAATCAACTGTAACCAAAACAAAAACGCAAAGATGCAACCATACGAACCATGTGTACCTTCTAACGATCTCAAGTTATTCTAGTTGCGATGCATTTCCACCTAGAGCATGAAACCTCCCTCAAAACCACAATGAAAACCAAAAGAATGAATTCAAAATTCTAACGAAGCGCTTAAGGCAGACAACCTGCGAAAAACCAAGGTGCATTCAATGCACCAACCTGGCCACCACCTCCATGCAAATCAAAACCCACAATTGCATAGTTTGGCTTCACACTTCTCACCATCCTAGTAAAACCCATCTACTTAGTTTTAAACCCTCCACTATTGCGAATTGCTATGATTTAGCCATAGTTTCGATGGCATAACATATGCCATAACATAAACTCCACTTTAAGGTTTGACCATAGAAGTTTTATAAACAAGGTTTTAAACCATCACCCCCACATTTGTTACACACATGCTTGCATATATATATTATAACCCCTTCTTACCATATTTATAAGGTATAGTATAGGACGAGGACACTTTTTCGTATTTTAACTTTTGAGGATAGGAATATCTTTATTTAGGTGAGAATTGCTATAGATGTGAGGACGTTGTTTTTGCCACGTTCACAAGACTAAGTTCATCAGTGAAATCAAATGCAAAAGAATATAAAAACATGCATTAGTTCATGATGATCTAAGTAAACCTTGTTGCATAGGAACCTTACCTTTCTGAGTGGACCTTTAAGGGACAAAACCCCGCCACTCCACCCCTTGACATATAGAGTTAATTCAGCCTCTTTATAATGAGCAATAAACAAATTAAATATAGATAAAATGAAAGTAAGACATAAAACAAAGCACATTAGAGAAAATTTCACCTCAAAATGGGCCTCCTAAAAAAAATTAATAAAATAATAGTTAAAATAATAAAATAATATTCATTAATTTTGGAGGAAGAAAAGAAAAATCTATTTGGTTGTTTGTATTTTCGACATATCTGCCTGTGTTTTTACTCAAATTTCAATTGGGAGAGCTCATTGGATGCGGAATTAAATTATGCATCCAACGAGTACCCACTCGGCATACTTTTGATGGACCCTGCTACCCCAAAAACAAGAAATACCTGAAAAAAATGTGATGATGATGTCATCATCACGCTTTTTCAAATATTTCTTGTTTTTTGGGTAGTGGGGTCCATAAAAAGTATGCCAAGAGGGTACACTTTGGATGTGGAATTAAATTCCACATCCAACGAGCTCTCCCAATCGAAATTTGAGTAAAAAAACGGGGAGATATGTCGAAAATACAAACAAAAAAGTAGTTTTTTTTATGATACATATCCCCAAATTTATATTAAAAAATTGTTTAATACCTATACATTATTTCAAATTTAAAGCAATTTCATTGGCTAACACATGATGACATGGAATTTGAGTTAAAGTTAAAAGGCCCATTTTGAGTTGAAATTTCCTCTAATGAGTATCGAGAACATCAATAAATAAGATAGACATGGAATGTAATCTTATGAACACATCAAAGTATAGAAAAAAAATATGTTGACATCATCATCACCCAGGAAAAACAACCAAGGAAAGCAACAGACAGAAATTAGGTTCAGTTCTTCAAACAAGTTTTTATTTTGTAGTAGAAATGAAGATGTCCTTAAGATCTAGCAGTTAATTGGCTTATGAAATTGCTTTTTTTTTTCGGGGGGGGATTACAAGTAGTATCAGATAGGAGTTTCAAACAATAAGAGACCTAATGGGTGCTACCAAACATTTGTTGCAGAGATAAAACACTTCAAAAATGTATTTGAAAATTTTGTTTTAACTAATAGAAAATTGTTGTTACTAAATATTTTAATTTCAGGATCTAAAAGAACAGTCTAGATCATGAATACAAAAGAAGACAACAACTGACAAGGAAATCTGAATTCCCCCAAAAGGGAAGAAGAATTGGTGGTAGAATTAAATTATTATTTAATGAAAACCATATAGAGTATGCAAGAACACTTCCAAAGCTTCAAAGATGAAAATATGAATGAAAGAAAAGAGTGCCACACAATCAATGAAGCTTTACTCCGGAACATGACAGGAGAAATTCCACATGGACAACTTACCCATTCCACCAATAAAACTAAAGAAAATCATCATCACAAACAGGCCAACAACCCAAGGGAAGGGGGAAAAGAAGAGAACACACCTAAACTTCCAGAAAGAGATTATCACAGTATTTCCAGTGATAATTCACTTTCTCCTTGCAGAAAGAGGCATAAAAATGATGACAACCTCTAAGGAGAATTTCAAAAGATAAAAGCCCCAACCTATGGAGGAGAGATGAGTACCGAGGAAAGAGTTTAAGAATGGCTTCTAGGTATGAGTAAATAATTTTGAGTACACAGCTACTCCGGTGAAATGAAATCCCATCTAGTCATCTATAATTTAAATGGAAAAGAAGCTACATGATGGAGAGACCTAAAGCATACCAAAGATAATGAAGTAAAAGAGTTCAGATGGAGTAACATTCGCATAATATTTCAGGAGAAATACATGTCTGAGAGATTATTTGACAGGAAAGTGAAATAATTTCATGAGTTCAGGATGGGCTCCATGACCATGGATTTTTTCATTAGCATATTTTTGGATCTATTACATTACATGCCTTACATAAAGGATGAAAAAGTGAAGATACAATAGTTTTTGTGATGTCTTCCTCCCAATTTTTGAGAGAGAATTGAGTTTGACGTGCCCAAAACTTTGGACACTACCTTCCACAAAACTAGGATTTGTTAAGAGAATGGACAACTTAGGCAGGAAAATATAAACACAAGTCGCGATACGTCTAGGACCTTGTCAAAGAACCATATACCTTGTTTTAAACCACCACTCTACATAAAATAGAACAACATTTTTCCATCCAATAGAAACTTCAACAAAACAGGTACAAAGCCAAATGTTCCTGCACCAAATTCCAACCGACCAATGGCAAACGAAGGAGCCAAGGTTTCCCCGCTGCAGGTTAGTTGTTGGAAATTCCAAGGACCCCATTATGCCATATATTTTCCAAATAAGACTAGTGGAGTCTTACATAATCTACAGGAGGACCCAACGGTAGAGGACATGGTTAGCACACCAAGGATCTATGTAGCACTTGATGGCCAACAAGCAGACCATCAGACCACTATGGTCAAAATAGAAGGTAAGGTTTCAAAAAATTCTATTTCAATTTTGATTGATCTGGTTGCTTGTTGAAGCTATGTATCACCCAAGATTGTTGAAACATGTAAAATAGAGAAAGTAAAACATGAGAAACTGTGGCTAGTACAATTATCCATGACTATGAAAAGAAAGGTTTTAGAAATAGTGAGAGATTGTGAGGTAAACTTGAATAGTTTTATCACTAAAATAGATTTGAAGAGCTTACCCTTAGGATCGTACAATGTACTTATCGACATGGACTGGTTTGAACAACACCATGTCATGCTCAATTGTCTAAACAAGTCAATCTTATGCACGAATAACCAAGGAAATATGACAAAGATTCAAGGTATACCTAAGAAGGTTTCCATTAGATAAATATCCACCTTACAAGTGAAGAATTGTATAAGGAAGGAATGCAAACTTTTTGTAGTAAACATCTAGGATGTAGAATGTCAAAGAGAACATCACATCGAGGAATTTCTGGTTCTCATGGAATTTACATATGTATTTCCTGAGGAAATATCAAGATTACCACCAAAACAAGACTTATATTTTCCCATAGAGATGACACCAGGGTAGGAACCGACTTCAAAATACCCATACTGCATGAGCACACCATAATTGTTGGATCTCAAGTTGCAGTTATAGGATTTGGTTGAGAAGGGTTGTATCTGACCGAGTGTGCCCCCTTAGGGAGAACCTATACTTTTCATAAAGAAGAAGGATGATACGATGCAGATGTGCATCGATTACTGCAAACTTAACAAAATTACCATCAAAAACCCTTACCCACTCCCTAGGATCAATGACTTGTTCGATAAAGTCCAAGGAGCAAATTTTTTTCAAAGATCGACCTGCGGTATGGATACCATCAAGTACAGATCCGTGATGAAGATATACATAAAACGACCTTTCGAACGCGATACTGCCACTATGATTTTGTAGTAATTCCTTTTGGGTTAAACAATGCACCAACAAATTTTATGTGCTCGATGAACAATATCTTTATTAAATACCTATATAGGTTTTTATTGGTCTTTATAGACGACATATTAGTTTACTCAAAAAGTAAAGAAGAACACGAGGAGCATCTTTGCGTAGTACTATGGGTGTTACAAGAATACTAGCTTTAATTATGTTTAGTAAATGTGATTTTTACAAACCAAAGATACAATACCTAGGTCACATCATTTATGAGAAGGGGATATTTGTTGACCCAGAAAAGATTAAAGCCAGAGCGGATTGGCCTACCCATACCTGTGTTAGTGACATTAGGTAATTTTTGGCCTACCCCTACGTTGAATATGTGGAGGCACTACCTCATGGGGAAGAAGTTTCTTTTGAAAAGAGTCAACATGAGTCTGAAGTACTTCTTCAACTAGCCATATTTAAATGCCAGGCTGGCCAGATGGTTAGACTTCCTTAGGGAGTACCATTTCGAATTAAAGAATAGAAAGAGAAAGGAGAATAAAATTGTCGATGCTTTAAGTCAACGAGCACATATCTTAGATGAGGTAACTTTAATACAAACCGATTCAAATTTTCACGATAGGATCATGACAGAAAATAGAGTTGACCATCTCTATGTTGAAGTCCTAAAAAATATCCAAGAGGATAGGCTCTTTCAACAACAAAAAGAGTATAAGGTAGACAAGAATGGATTATTGTTGTCCAAGGAGAGATTGTGTGTTCTAGAGAGAGGGGACATCAGGTCCACCATCCTAACGAAATTCCATTGGAAACCCTACTCAAGGAATGCAGGATATCAAAAGAAGATATTAACAGTAAATAAACATTTTTTCTAGCCAAATTTAAAGCCCGACATAGCATTATTCATTGCAAAATGTCATGAGTGTCAGCTAGTCAAAGATGTGCACCAACTTCCTTCAAAACTACTACAACTATTACCCATTCTGGAATGGAAGTGGGAGGTTATTAGTATGGATTTTATTACAGGACTAACAAAGAGTAAAAACAAAAATGATTCCATATTTGTAGTGGTTGACAAGTTATCGAAAGAACCACACTTTATCCAAGTTAAGTCAACCTATAAGGAAGTTAACATTGTAGACATTTTCTTAAAGAAGATATTCAGATTACATGGGATAGCCAAGGCAATCATATCAGATCGACACAAGAAGTTTTCCGGTAACCTTTGGAGATCTTTATTATCTAGTTTAGAGACTTAGTTAAACATTGGTACTTCTTACCACCCGCAAACAAATGGAAAGATACAACAGGTAAACTAAATTTTGGAAGACATGATTAGAATATATGTTATGAACAATCCCACCAAGTGGGAGGATTATCTGCACCTCGCAGAATTTGCGTATAACAATAGATACCAAAACTCAGCTAAGATGATTCCCCTCAAGGTACTCTATGGATGGAAGTTTGTAACACCAGTTACATGGGATATCCCAATGGGCCGGCTCATGTTAGGGCCACACTTACTAAAGGACCTAGAGAAACTAGTCACCAAGGTAAAACAGAACCTTAAAGAAGCACCTGATCGCCAGAAGATTTATGCTGATAAGAAAAGAAAGGATAAGTATTATCATATCAACAAACATTTCACTTAAAACTAAAAGTGAAGAGCTTCTCATTGAGATTGGAAAGATGCAGAAATTTGGCACCAAGATTTCGCGGACTCTTTTAGATATTGGACAAGAAGGGGACAGTGGCATATGAATTAGATATACCTGCTCATATAAGGGTTCATAATTTTTTCCATGCCTCTTTATTGAAGAAATATGTATATGATACTAAACATATTATTGATTGGTCCTTGTTACAGGTGGAACCTGAAGGGGATTTTGTACCCGAACCCCTTCATTTTTTAAACAAAAGAGAAATGCAGCTCTAAAAGCACACCATAACACAACTGGAAGTGCAATGGAATCACTTTGAGGCCGATGATTCCACTTGGGAGAATGAATCCTCCATGAGAGAGGCTTACCCCACCTTGTTTCATGACTTCATTCCTAGTCCCTAGAACACCGAGACGATGTTGTTCTAAGTGGGTAGGTATGTAATATCTAGAATTTTGACCTTAACGATGGCCATGAGTCCCATTCCACATGAGTTACTTTGATGTTTATGGTTGTATATTGGGCGAAGGCTCCACTGAACATAAGTTATGTTGATTAGTTATATATATTGGCTATAAGCCATTGCATATGTTTTTATTATCATGTATGTGATATATATATTGGGCATGGACCTAGATGAACATGGATAATGGTCGTAGCACAATATACTAATGTATTATGTGTTTTACCTTAATGCATGTACTAAGATTATTATTGTGATAAAATGTGCAGAAGACTGAATGCATGATTGAGTTCTATAATGTGTTGGAAAAAAACCCTAAAGCACATGTGTAATGAGATTTTGTGTTGAGCACAACCTCTGGAGCACATGAGTAATTAGATTTTGTGTTGAGCGCAAGCTCTGGCACACAAGTTATGAGATTTTTATTGATCATAAATCTCTAGGACACATGAATTATAAGAATTGGAAGTGTTGGGAATAAGCCTTGGAGCATTCCAAATTGATGTTGAGCATAAACTTTGGAGCATCGGATCCTTTTCCATTGTATCCCTAGGTGTATTATACAGGTACATCCTAGCATTAGTGTTGATAAAGAGGCTCTGAAATTGCACTAAGTGTAACTACCTATTTTTAGCATTGATCTTGGGCTCTGAATAGTGCTAGGAGTTACATAAATTAAGTTGTGTTGAGTTAGAACAACTCTAAAAAGAATTGACATTATCTTACTTGTTTTTAAAGTTGATTAAATAAAATTTTTAATTTCTACTTATCATCAAGTACTGAAGAACTACCATGATACACATGGTAATCCAAGATGCAAGGCATTTTATATATTCCTAACTTAGTCGACCAACCCTACCTAAAGGCCTTGATAAAAGAAATAGTATAAAGCTAATAAAAGCATCAGGTAAATGAGATCATGTTACATGATGCATAATTAAATGTTAAACAATAATATTTATATTTCATATGTAATATGAATAAAAGAATAAATATTTATATTAAATATAAAGAAATAATAATAACTATATATAATGAATAACGAGTCTATGTAATTATGATTTATTAAAATGATTAAATAAATATTTAATCCTAAAGAGTCAAATTAGGAACTAGTAAAAGAGTTCCTAAGTCAAGCAAGCTATATATTAAATCCACACAAATCAATTAAATATTATTTTCAAGAAAATAATGGATTTTTGATCTAACTGAAGTTTTAAAACAACTTCCCTTTTTCCTAAAGATTGACTATATATCCCCAAGCCAAGGGAAGGCTTATACTAAACCTGATATTCCAAATAAGATAAACCTCATGTTTAGGAGTTCTAGACTACTTGCATATTTGAACCAACTCGGGTGGATCCAGATTAGACCCAGGAACCATTCTGGGTCATGGTTGGGAGGAACGTGGTAGTTCCCAAGTAATTCGGTTAACAAATCTAATGTTAGAGGTAACGAGATTTTATAAATTTTGTGTGTTTAAGTGTCCATGGTTGTTACGGAGATAAATTCCTATGGCTTGGGGTACCACAAAATACATCTTGACCCCAGAAATCAATCCTTTCCAATATGAAATAGAAATTAAATATCTAACACTAAAGGATTAGACCTCGTACCTTATTCCGGACGGTTGAAGTAGATCCTCATTGAGCTTTCCAACTTCAGCTTGAATTGATAAATTACTTCCTCAACAACATGTAAACAATACAAGCATACTATATATATTGGTGTTAGATATATTCTAGAATATATAATCAACAATGTATAGGCATTTGAAAGCATCCATCGATAAAATATTCATTCAAACATACATTATTGGACAGGAAAATATATTTCTATTAATATAAAATTAGAGATTACAATGGATACAACCTCTGTCAGCACGTCTGCGAATCGGAGAAATTGAATCCCCCACCTGGGCCTCCACCACCTCAATCCTCCATCTCTCAATAGCAAGCTCATGAGCAAAAGAAAAGATTGGGAAGAACACAAAAGTGCTCCAAGGGACAAAGGGATTCAGACTCAAGCACAAGTTCCAGCAACAATGGACTATAGTTTCTTTTCTCTCAGTTCTCTCATATCATTTCAATGTACCATAGATTTCCTTCTATAGCTTTTCAAAGGGGTAATGAAAGGTTGAATCCGAGCGAACTCAAGGCATAGGGAAGGCCAGGAGTCAATTGAGTTGGATCCATGTCAAGGAAAACTCCAAAAGGATTTGGATTATGCACACATCCTGATGTATGCGGTTTTAGGTGTCAAACCTGTGTATACACGCGATTAGGGGTTTAAAAGTCATGTGTACTAATTTTCACATGTTTTTAGGGATGGTCAAGGAAACATCAAAGGAAATAAAATGGTCCAAGGGGTCCAAGGAGTCTACAGAGGGACAGGGGAAGGCCATACAGGTGTGATTCACCTGGAGTGGTAAAATCAGCTATAACAAGGGTTTGTGCCATTAAACAAATTGAATAGTTAAAGGTATGAGGCTTCTTCCCATTCAAAAAGTTCTATAAATCATGTTTACAGATTTTACTTATAGTATTTATGCTCTAGATTTAAGAGTTGCAAATTTTACTTCCCAATTGTTCATATGTTTCAAGTTATATTTGTTGTTTAAAGTAAAACTCAAAATTTAAATTCTAGACAGAATTCTAGGGTAAACAACTTTAATATTTATATTTATTTAGTTCAAGAATTTATGTTATAGTTTGTAACAACCTAGAATAAAACCCTAGCTTCTAGTTAAAACTTAAAAAAATGCAAACTAAGTTACAACCTAGGTCACATATTAAACTAAGCCAATTACAAAACATATTTATAAACAATCAAACCATAGATCAAATATCTTAATTTACCAAATCAAAACCCTAAAAATAAATCACAGTGTTGGTAGATTGTATATTTCCATCAAACAAATCATTCCAAAACATAAATTACTCATAAATCTATTACCATTAAACCAAACAGAAAATTATAATAAACGATGTAAAGGAAATTTATAAAGAAACTATCAAAATTAACAAAGGTGTGAAGGTTGAGAGCCTATCCATGTTTTCTTCCAAATCATTATATTAAATATCAAAACCGTATAAACATTATTCAAACCACCCAACAATCGAATCATGTAAAGGATTGGTTGTCGGCCATTTATTAAAACTAAACAAATTCCATCCCCAAACGCATCATGTTGGTGGATTTCCAAGCTAATGAATCACAAAATAAAATATCGGCAACCTTATAAGAGGAAACTAACACCAAATCCCCATCAGCAAAATTGAAGAAGAACTGCGGTACTTGATTTTTCACACCAGAAGTGGTGAGAGCAGCTACAAGCATGAGTGAAAGCTCTTGGATTTTAAAATATGAACAAAATAATATCATATCAGAATGTAAATCAGATATAAATAAGTTCACAATAGATCCAAAACTATGAAATGAAATCAAATCCCCAGAAGCAGTTTTGTAGTAGACTTGCGGTACTTGTTTCTTCACACCGTTGATGAGAACAACTACAAGCAGTAATGAAGGTTTATGAATCTAAAATTTTGAACCAAGAAATATCATATCAGATCCAAATAAGATTATATCAGATCCAATAAGGTTCATATCAGATCCAAAATTATGGTCAACCAAGATGGTGGATGCACAGTTGTCTTTTTCTTCAAAATTCTGAATTTTGGTGCATGCAATCCTACAGGATTTTGCTGTAAGATGTAGATCATGGGGAGTGAATGTGTCACTCTTATAATATGATATTTCTTCCAAAATATCCAATTTTCTACATATTTTCACACGAGAAGCAACATTAGAGGGAAAAAATCAAATTTCTCTTCACTTTTGGAAGCAATTACTGGTAAATTTTGCACAGAATTCAAAGGAAAATCACCAGTGAATGTTTGCATGGAAGTGCAGCAGTATTTTTCTTCAATATTAGAGATTCAAATGTCTTGTTATGTTTCATCAATATGAGGATATGAGATATCATAGATCTCATGAACTTTCAGAGCATCAGGAGAAGGAGTCATTGCATGGAGACTTTCTTCAATTCGAATTGAATGTGTAGAAGATTTTGCTTCATCTTCATCTTGAACAACTTCATCAGAGAGAGTAGAGGCTGATAATTTTGAGTAAAGAAATATTGTGGTGTTGGATGTGATCTCCAAAGTACTATTATGATCCTCATTGTGCTTGCCAAAGGTTTTGTCCAATTTTGTCCAGAGATACTTTGGGTATTCAGCAAAACCATTAAGGTAGTACAAGCTAGGAGAAAGGGCCAAACATATTGCTCCAAAAGCTCTATCACCGTCATTTATCCAGTCATTCTCATTCTCATAAGACTCTTTTCCAAGTCCAATAGACACCTCATAGAGACCTCGTCTCTTCAGAGATGCAAGCATCTTCAACTTCTATTCCGAATAGCTTGTGAATGGGGTGAGAAGAGGGATTGATGAGTCCATTCAAAGTTGTACCTGTTAAAACCTGCAAATCAAAACAATAGGGGCACCGTAAGATCGAACATCCTACACATTCTAGGCTTTCATCACACCCAGCATAGTCAATCAAGCAAGCTTGATCAACAATTTGTTTACTTGGGATATTGAGTGGTAAGCCTTGGCTTCTGGTGCAGTGCCGTATTTTTGAGCTATTGCTCAAATTTCATCGAGAAATCTGTCAAAAAGCTTGTTTTTGAAAGATAGATCTTTAATCCACTGTATGATATGATACCATATTATTCTTTCACATTGATCTAGGAACAAAGAATCAATCTCATCAAATAATAATCAACAAATACTCATGAAATGGTGTTAATCGGAACTAGAATGGATTCCTCTCTGTATATTCAATAAACAATGAAATGGTTACAATACCAATGTCAAGAAATAACTTTAATCCATGAGTAATTTGAATACCTAAGGAGACAATTCTAATTTAGTGAGTGAGTCTATCTTAACTGACTCTCAACCATTGGTTCACACTCAGTTAACCACTTGACCAAAACCCTAATTTACTCACCAAACCCTAATTGAATTTAGAGTGCAATAAGTGGTTGAATCTCAGCTGAAGGAGATCAAACACATGTCATAGCAATACAACCATCAAGTGCTAGTGCTCCATGACTTCAATGAACCCCGATGAGGTTAACTGAAGCTAAACTGATCATCAAAAGTTGGTGGAGGCACCCTGTTGACTCCATATCATTAAATAATAATAAATAATCAATAAAATAATCATTAAATAATATATTTAATGAGAGGAGGAAACTTTACTGACCGGTTGAACTGATTGTAACCACCAGTTAGCAATTAGGTGCATTAATATCACTCAGATCACCCCCGAAGTGCTCCAGTTAGCCTCCTTGACTGTAGGAGAAGGCTAAGTTAGCCTCCTTGACTATAGGTAGGCGTGGGTGTGACTGGATGATGGAAATTAATGCACCATTGATGTTAATTAATGTCAATTATACTTAGGATAGTGGTTTAAATAGGACAATGTGACCAAAAAGAGTGTGTATGATGGTAAATGTCTCCAACACCCCCCTTTAAGCTATACTCAGGAAGAGTTCAAAAACATAGATGCATAAAAATTCTAGGTCCCTAGAAAAAAAGGCCATAGGTCACCCTGTACAATAAAGTAACTGCTTAATATAACCAAGGAAATGGGGAAAACCTCATGGGAAAAATACCTCCCCTCAAACTAAGCAGTAAATCAAGAATTAGTTCTTCTATGCAACAACATCCTAATACTGTGCATGTCAACCTATGAATCCAAACTAAAGTAATATGTCTGGAGGAATCTTCCACTTTGGAAGAAGAACAATGCACTCAACTGAATCAGAAATATAAACAGTTGCACTGTGAAAACTGGACCCATGTGGAGTAGCTGAAATCATCTGAAGAGAGAGCAAAGGTTCTTGAGGATTTGAACCATGTGTGGTACACTCAAGAAACTGATATTTTTCATCCTTCAACATCAAACCATGAGTGGTAAAATCATCCCCAAATATTAGGAGCAAGTGTCCAAGCAGATGCAGAATGTCTTCCTCTTTACTTGTTCTGTGAGGAGATGAGCACGTGACCAAAGGTAGAGAATCCCTGGGACTATGGATAGCGACTGATTGAGCTCCATAATCTGATATATATTTTGAAATAGCTAATGAATCACAGAATAAAATATCAGCAACCTCATAAGAGGAAACTAACACCAAATCCCCATCAGCAAAATTGAAGAAGAACTGCGGTACTTGATTTTTCACACCAGAAGTGGTGAGAGCAACTACAAGCATGATTGA
Source organism: Pseudotsuga menziesii (assembly GCA_001517045.1). Taxonomy (NCBI): domain Eukaryota; kingdom Viridiplantae; phylum Streptophyta; class Pinopsida; order Pinales; family Pinaceae; genus Pseudotsuga; species Pseudotsuga menziesii. The sequence goes on from LPNX010483082.1 coordinate 403,017, forward strand.
AAGCTCTTGGATTTTAAAATATGAACAAAATAATATAAGATTAGAATTTAAATCAGATATAAATAAGTTCACAACAGATCCAAAACTATGAAATGAAATCAAATCCCCAGCAACAGTTTTGTAGGAGACTTGCAATACTTGTTTCTTCACACCGTTTATGAGAACAACTACAAGTAGTACTGAAGGTTTATGAATATAAAATTTTGAGCCAATAAATGTCAGATCATATCCAAATAGTATCATATCAGATCCAATAAGGTTCATATCAGATCCAAAATTATGGTTAACCGAGACGGATTTCCCTTTTTCCCAATGAATTCCTTGAAGTGCATTCCACCTGAATGATTCTTCTCCTGGAAAATATATGAGCAGCCTCAGCTCTATACATTGGGTAATTTTAAAAGATTTCCTAGGTCTTTTTGGGTTAGTTGTGATTAATTGAGCCACCTGCTCTGATCCCACTTTCTTGGGGAATCATGACCCCAAATGTAGTGAAGTTTCCACCTGCAACATAGGAAGTGTTTGAGGATGCTGCCACTTGTCTTTTGGTCTCCACCTAGTTCCTTCCACCAGTTTGACGAGTAACACTCTTATTAACAGCTCTCCCAAGCTGTTGTCTCCACTTTTTTATTATAAAAAGAAATAAATATTCGGAATTACATTCCACATATTTTGACTCTGCTGAGTCATCAGTTTAAACTTAGCATTAAATTTGACATAATGTATTAAGAATCAAATTAAAACAAATAACATTATTTTACAAAATTGGGGTATGTGACATACACACCTTCTTAAAATGTAACATCGTCCTCGATGTTACTTATTCTTCATCCTCCGTAGTCCCCTGGAACAGATTTGGGTATGCTTCCCGTATCTTACTTTCCAGTTCCCGGGTGGTCTATTCAGAACTAAGGTGCTTCCGTTGCACCTTCACCTATCCAATGCTGCAGTTCCGAAGTGTAATTTCCCTCCTCTCGAGGATACAGTTCGGTTTCCCCAGAATTTATCCTTCTGGTTCCACCTGTATAACATTCCAATCAACCACATGAGTAGCATCATGAACATATTTCTTTAAAAAAGAGATATGAAAAACATTATGTACTTTCAAGTTAGGTGGTAATGCTAGTTCGTAGGCTACTTGGCCAATCCTAGATAAAATTTCAAACGGAGCACAGTAACGTGGTGCCAACTTTGCACAACTCCCCAGTCTTAGAGAGATTTTATTTGGCCTTACCTTGATGAACACATGTTCACCTACCTGGAACTCCTTTGGAGTTATTTTCAAGTCTGCTTGACTTTTTGTCGATCCTGTGCCATCTTCAAATTTCCCTGCACTTTCTTCACAATTTCCTCCATTTGTTTTAACAATTCTTGTCCTAACACCAATCTATCTACTAGATTATTCCAAGAGATAGGATTGTTTCATTTTCTTCCATATAAGATTTCAAATGGACTAAATTTAGCTGATGACTGATAGTTATTATTATATGCAAACTCTGCTGGATGTAAATAGTCTTCCCACTTACCTGGCTGATCTTTCACATACATTCTCAATAAATCCTCCAGTACCTGGTTTACTTTTTCAGTTTGTCCATCTGTTTGAGGATGGAAGGAAGTACTGAAATTCAATGTTGTATTTAATCCTTTAAACAAGGACTTCCAAAAGTTTCCTGTAAACTTAGGATCTATGTCTGAGATTATAAATTTCGGTACTCCATGTAATCAAAAAATCAACTTTAGGAAGATATCAGCTATATTGGCAGCCTTGTAAGTAGTTTTAACAGGAATAAAATTTGCTTCCTTGCTTAACTTATCAACCACTGCCATAATAGAGTCATTTTGATTCTAATTTATGAGCAGTCCAGTAATAAAATCTAAGCTAATCACTTCCCATTTCCATCTAGGAATAGGTAAAGGTTGTAGCAAACTAGCTGGGTGTTGGTGTTCGGTTTTCACCTGTTGACATTCTAAACACCTTGCAATGTATTCAGCTACTTTATTTTTCATATATGGCCAAAAATATTCTGTTATTAGCATGGTTATAGTCTTTTGATAACCTGGGTAACCTGAATATGTTGTTTTATGGACTTCATCCAGAATTAATAACTTAACCTTAGGTACATTAGGTACATACAGTTTATCTTTAAATAATAAAAATTCATTTTCATTTAAACTATAACCTTTTATTAAGATTTTTTTGGGATAAGGGCAGACCCGGGTTCTATACCTTAACTTTGCACCAACAAAAAGACCCACAGTGTTGGCCCTTTCGGCAACAACCTGTGAACAGGTTGTAGTCTCACCCGAAAAAACTATGGGGTGCCGCAGAATCAGGTTTCTGCAAGCAGAAGAGGGATATTACTGTACCTTTATCCTTAACAACTGTTATGTATAATCAAATAGAGATTTGACATGCACATATATAGCTTCACAGTTAGATAAACAAACAGTTTCTTGCTTCACCTTTGACTGGGAATTCACAACAAAGTTAATATTTAACAGTATCTTACTTTATCAATTATTTACTTATCAATGCATGGAAAGAAAACATTACAGAAACAACAAAAGAGCAACCATAACACAAGATATAACTTGGTTCACCTCCAGTGTAGGGGCTACATCCACAAACTGTGCTTTTATTCAACTCTTTACAAACAACAGTTCTGATCTGCGCACTCAACTGCAGATCCTTTCCTTCAAGTCTAGCTGCGCACTTAACCGTAGTTCCTTTCTTACAAATTCTAAGCTGCGCACTTAGCTACAGTTCCTTTCCTTACAAAAACCCTTGCGCACACAGCTGCAAAGGTCATCTACACACACAGCTGGGACTTGACCTTGAAACCCAAAAATAGATCTATCTTCTTCACACCAGATGATCCTCATGTCATTAGATACCCTCGACATCTTCACATGAGTGCCTATTTATACAAGTGTAATATTACAAAACCATGGGCTTATACCTAAAATTTATGGACAATTACAAAAAAGAGGGCTTTGACTCAACCCCGACACCCCTAAGACTATTTTGACGTGCAACTCTACTTACAAGCTTCCACAAAAACCATGGAGTTACCAAAATTAAGGACTGTTAAGGTGCGCGCCCCAATAGGCCCCTAAGACTCACCAGTGTCCCATCCCAGGACACTCTGCTGCTTGTCGGGCGAGAGAACCTTGCTGGTGAAGATAGTGAATTGCTTGTTAAGGCCACGCATGATATCGTTGGTTTCTTGCTCCTTCTCGATCAACTCCTGTAATTTTTTTGCTGATGTGTCACTGGCCTTTTCCTATGCAACTGCATCATACTCCTTCAGAACTTTGAGCTGGCTGTCTGGAGAAGTGCTCAACTCCAAGGCTTCATTAATAAGAAGCTGAATAGAATTTTCCAACAGTGTTTCTTTCATTGTACATGACTCAATTTCCTGCTAAATTTCATTACTTTGCTTTACCTTGAGCATCTTCTACATAGGAGGCAGAGTCTTAATTTCTTCTTTTACTGCATCCAGATCTGCCTATTGTTATTTGATGGTTTCTTGTAGCTGTTGTACTTCTAGATTTTCCTGTAGTGTTGTCCAGGCATCAACGCTTTCCTCTAGAAGTTTTGTTGCGCTGATCACAAGATCGGATATCTTCAGTGCTGAAGCCTGAATACCTCTGCGACGCTGCTCCCTAACCTCTGGTGGACTCTCCGGCGTGATGCGTAGTTGAAGCTCTGAAATCTGAGTCTGATGTTCTACTTTTAGCTTTTCAATCTCGCTGCGAGACTGTTGTGCATAGTCTTTGAGCTTAGCAATTCTTTGCTCCGGCTCTTCCTCAGCCTGTATTTCGAAGTCAGGAAGACTCCGACACACCTCATCCAATACTCACACCAGTGTAGCCTGCTTACGTTCTGCATCCTTCTTCCTTTGCTCTGCTTCATTAAACTACGTTGTGAGGCTCTCACTCTGTTTCATGGTATGTTCCAACTGTATTTGTGAGTAGTGGTCTCGTGCTTGGATCTCCTTCATGATTGCTAGTTGACAGAGATGGAGCTCCATCATAGAAATCTTGGTGTAGTCTATCCCAACGGTCATGCTCATCTCCAAGCGAGATGCTGCGTTAGTTAGTATGAGTGCTACACTTGACACTTGTCCACTGTTATCTCTAGCTGGCCATTGCCTTGTATCCGGCTGTGCGCTTACAGGGGCACTAATTGCTATAGCGTCAGTCGCTAATTTTTCTGCTAACTCCTTCAGTTCTGAGATTCGCTACGTTACACCGGTGAGCGCATCAACATGCGTAGCTGCAAACTATGACCACTTATTAGTTAGTACCTCTGTAGACTTTGTCAAATCCTGATCAAGCTCTTCCATTGTGATGACACATTCTTCGACAATATTTTTTCCCTTTGACGCCTTCGACTTTTTTCTGGACTGAGGCTTAGTTACTTCCTCTACGTCTAGCGACTTGCGCTTATTTGGCCAATTAGTTTCTGAGATAGTTTTGACCGATTCTTCTTCATATTCATTAAATCTATTATCTCCACCCTGGTCACCTTCACTCTGCTGTGACTCACTTTGTTCTGTACTATCCTCTAGTGGGTCTTGCTGCTATGTCTGACTAGGCCCTGTGCCCCCATGAGTAACTGGAGGGACTGAAATGTTGGGCTTTGTCCCTGCATCCTTCATCCATTCAGCTGGCCATTTCTGAACTACTGCAAGGATGTATTCCTTGGTCACCATGTATGGAAACTTCCAGCATGCATGTTTCTTATCTACGCGAGCCTGGATGAAGACATTGTGCATGTCGGCCCTGAAGTTGGCCACTCCATCATACTGAGAGAATAGCTCATTACTAAGCCGCGGTGTCTTCATAATCTCATATGAGATACTCATCATATAAAAGGCAAACACATAGTTCGTCATCTGCTGGGATGCTTTGTCCTATGACACCCAAAGGGATGCATACCTTGTTGCGCCAGGAATGCTAAGAGGCACAGCAATAAACTGTGCCTCGGTAGGTTCTTTCCATCCTATCAGTGTGATAAGGATTATCATCCATGAGTAGTGAAAGGGTCTACCTTTCTCCTGTGCATCGCGAGCATCTTCAAGGAATTCCTTCGCAATGTACGTTGCCCAATTGTAACTATAGCCTTTGCCACAGTTCATAGCAAGACTGACAATTGGGGCAGGCACTTCATTTGGTCTACACTTCCTCATTAGCTTGCATGTTAAGAGCTCAGCTGCGAATCGAATGTTCTGTTGCCCAATTGTCGAAGTTTGATACCATCGATTTCGTTTCTTCAGGCCGAAGCGGTCCTTCATGCTCTGTGCCAACTTTGTATCTTCGTGTTTTGAAAGAAATTCAATTCCAGGGTAAGGCCCTTCTTTTGGCAAGCCTGTGATCCTATGAATCAGTTCTCCTATAATAGGAATTCTTTGGTCTCCTATCCATAGGTGCCCATCATGCACTAATGCCAAGTATGTTCCCAGTGTGAACTGTGGAAACTTCCCATGATCATTTGTGTCATGGTCTGCATACTTGAGCCAGTCTATTTTCCCTGTCATGTTTCCGACCAACTGCACACCCTGTGGAAGCGAAGGGGTGCGTAAAGTGAACTTAGCATTCCGTCGAGGGGGTTGAACTCCTAGTTGAACCAGCTGAAGATATGGTGGACATTGCGGTGCAATGTTATCATCCCCTTTAGGTGGGATCTCTACTGAACCAGGTGGATTCATCGTGGGATCCTCCAGTGTTTGCCCTGATTGCTTTTGTCTATCTTCGTTCTGCTTAGAGCATACTTCTGGTTTAAAATTTTTCCTTGCAGATCGTGTCTGCATCGGCTGAGTCGATGCTGGGGAAGTTTCTTCGGGAGGTGGAGATACAGGCGGGGTACTCATAAGGTTTTGCAAACCCCTCTGCTCAAATTCTTGCAACAATTCCTGGACTTCATGCTCAATAGAAATGGACTTCACTGTAGAACTCAAAAAAATACACAATGCGGGGGTCGGAGGCCTAGGTGCTTCGACTGCTGGTCCATGTACTTCACAGTGCCCTTCTGACTCTGGAATGTTAATGTTGCGTAGGTCATCATCCTTGTCAATTGCAAGGTTATAACATTCTACTGCATTAGCTTCTTGTTCCTTCCAATCAGGTTGGTACTCAGCTATTTCTTTATCATCAAAAACCTTAGTATGGATCAACCTAATAGCAAGGCGAAGCTCCACCTACGCATACCAATTCTTTGCTATAGGTTCCAGAGTGTGCACAAACCTATGTACCCATTCTTCATGGGGTACATGCTTCCATGCTTCGTAGCATTGCTCCAAACGTTCCTGAGGGCTAGTCTTTCCATTAAACCTGCTTTGCACCTCTTGAGGTTGATCCATGAATCTCAGGTGAAGAAAATTTTGAAAATATTCCCAGCTATGAATCTGCTTTTTATGACCATTCCACCATATAGCTGTTGTGGCTCTGAATATTGAACCTAGAGTCTCCATTTTTTTTGAATCCGGTACTGGCTCTCAGAATTGTACAATAAATTCTCCTGGGTCTGTCAAGCCATCAAAAGTAGGAAAGACTCTTGTCTGTGAACCAAGCCATCTGAGAGACTTGGTAATTCTTGCACATCGATGTCCATGTAGCTCATAAAGTCTACTTTGCCAATTTTCTAAGCCTTTGTCTCAATCAGTCATGCAAGAACTGTCACACTTCCAGTCCATTATACCTTCGGTAGTAGGATTAACATAGTCTTCTTCTTTGGCTATGATGTTGTAGATATGATCCAAAACATCTTGGTCTTCATCTCTACTTGGCTCTGTGTATCCTTCTCCTTGAGAAGGGTCCAAGGGTACTATGGCTCTCAAGCCTTTTCCTTCAAAATCCATCTGTCTCTTCTTAAGGTTGATTACTACATCATTGTTTATTGCCCATTCAATTCCTAGCAAGGCTAGATAGGGGTTTATATCATCAATTATCTCAATGACTTCAAAATATGCTAAAGTGTTGACTCCATCTATAGCCACTGGTACACTAAGGAGTCTTCCTAGGGGCACAATCTTTTGTTGATTCGATAATCTCAACTATATAGGGGACCATTAAAGGGTAGGTTTTTTCATTTGTTCCCATGTCTGCCTAGTTAGGACATTTACTTCTGATCCCAAGTCTAAAATGATGTCATTCATGCCATACTCTCCTATCTGAGCATGTAATCTCATTTCTCTTCTAGTTCTTCTAACTCTATTAACAGTTTTTTCTTTACTAGAGCTTCGTTGAGGCTCGCAAGAAGCAATAACCTTCTGTAACTCATTCAAAGCATTCTGATTCCTTTATAGTTTCATACAACTCTGTAAATATCATGACAGTGTACTTACTTTGTCTGTCGAAGCTTCTTGAGGCTTTAACTGCTATTGATGATGTTGCGCAGGTACTATTGATGTTCCCAGATCAGCAAAATATTTTTTGGCTTCCATAAATGTTTCTTTTTCTCTTCCCACATCAAATGCTGGAATTTTCTCTGGGGTCTTGCGGACCCAAGCCTCGTCAGGCTATTTTTCCTTAGTCTGCACTTGCGTCATAGCTCCACTCCTTGTAACAACGTTAATGGCTGGGACAAGTCTTTGCTCCACAAAAATAATCTGAATGTTCTGAGTTGGGGGGGGGGGGCATTTCTTTCTTATATCTTTGCTATCAACTATGGGCATTGTTCGCTCACATCACTACTACATTTTGACCAAAAATCCAACGGCCGTATTGTCGGATTTTCGACACTTCCCTGTCGCATGTATGACACTATGATTTTTTTTTAAGCGTCGAAAAAGTTTCGTTGGTGATCTGACATCTTTATAATCCATCAGTTAAGCGACACCTCAGCTTATTGTCACTTATATGTACGCGTCGGTTAAGCGACATGAAGAACCGTCGCTTAAGCAACGGAGATAACTATTAAGCGTCGGATAAGCGACATAAAGAACCGTCGCTTAAAAAACGGCTATAAAGATTAAGAGTCAGATAAGTGACATGAATAACCATCGCTTAAGCGACGGAGATAAATACCAAGAGTGGGATAAGAGACATGTATAACCGTCTCTTAAGCGACGGATATAAACACTAAACATCGGACAAGCGACATGAATAACCGTCGCTTAAGCGACGGAGATAAAGACTAAACATCTGACAAGCGACATGAATTACCGTCGCCTAAGTGACGGCAGTGAATTAGAACCGTCGCTTAAGCAACAGAAGTGAATTTTAAAAAAAAAAAAAATACTTGCAAATTGGCTTATTTTAGGCATTATTGTCCTTGGCTATTCTAAAAGCATTATTGTCTAGGTTCTTTAGCTACTAGACTTAAGGGCTTCAAAGGATCTCTAGGATAATCAATAAAGTGTTTACCACCGTGGTTGAAACCATCTGATTACTCTGCACCAAAGGCTATTACATGACTCATTATTGCACTTAAGCTCAATATTGTCAAAACCTTTTTCATTGTCTAAGTTCTTTAGCTACCAGACTTAAGGGCTTGAAAGGAGCTCTAGGATAATCAATAAAGTGTTTACCACCGTGGTTGAAACCATCCGATTACTCTGCACCAAAGGCTATTACATGACTCATTATTGCACTTAAGCTCAATATTGTCAAAACCTTTTTCGTGAGCTGCCTCAAGCGATATTACACGTGCTCTATGAGAGAGCCCACAACGCCTAGTAAACAATTAATTTCCCCATCCATTTAGCTGAACGGTTCCAATTTGGCCGTGCACCCATGCCCGTTACCCTCTTTAAGATCACCATAAAATACCTGAAATTGGGTATACAATGAAGCCAGAACGATGGGGTTCTATAATGTCTACTAAAAACTTAATATTAACCATTATCATAAATGTTCCTACAACCTTTGTTACTTTTACAAGTGTTTCCTGTCAATACGTGCAAACAGCACCTGGGCCTGTTATGGGAATTTTTTACAATAACGCTAGTAATTCTTACACTGACAGGAGGAATGGTTCAGAATGGCCAAGGACAATAATGCTTTTGGAAAAATTTAAACCTTGGGGAAAATATTAGTAACACGCCTACTCCACTAACCAAGAAGGATCCCAACATCTGCTACATGTTTTCTTAAAGTACCCCATGAGGTAACTTCAGTAAGTTTCATAAAATAACTTCGATTTATCATACTGAACAGTACTGAGTATAGAGTTTTCTATGGTAAGGGAAACAAAATTATAAAGTAATTTATCTTAACTTTAACTTCCTGAACAAAGTAGTTGAAGCTAGTGCCAAATGCCCCTTAAATCTGGTGTGTTTGAATGAATTGTAGTCTCTGTTCCACAAAATATCTAGGCCCATAAAACAGTTGATTTAGATTCTATTACATGGACTGTTTGCATTGCATAGTTTATCCTTTCAAAGCAGTCTATCATTAAAATCTGGTTTGATAATTACATCAGACAAATTTGATTTGCTTCAAACTCAGTTCAGATAATAATCAATTTATAATTTATATCCATATGTAATATCAAATTACTCCTGCGCATATAGACATTGTTGTTGTATGATAATACAAAGTAACTTAGTTCTATGCTAGAGAATTTCTGACTAGGGAGCTCCTTTAAATGTGCATATATCGATACCTCTGTTAGTTAGAAATTTATTCTGAAATAGGAGATGTTATCATCTTGTAATACTGTTCATGTATTTTCCACATGACATACTTTTCAAGTTGGACTAAGCATCCTCCCATTGCATTGTATTATTGAAGCCTGGATTATTATGAAGAAGAGCATTGGTTGCTTCAAACCTACTCTAGACAAGAATCAATTTCCACAAATAGCATTAAATATTTACTCTAATCGTACTACTATGACTGCAAGCCATGTAAGTTGAAACCTATTTTTTCAAAATGTATTAGTATATGCTCATCAATAACCATAAAGAAAAAGCACAATTAAGAGAATCTCTCATACATCACTCATGAAGTAATTGAATATGGTCCCAATGATAGTCCATGTACCAATGTTGACAGGAGTTGCAGGAGGCATGCTTGAAAAACCACCCAAAAGCACTGGTATGTTGATCAATTTCAACCATTCAGCTTTAGGGAATAACTTGCTTAAAATCCACACTATCCTAGGGAGAAGTGTACCCACTAGGAATAACCACGCCAAGCTTTTGTATGGCCCAAGTGGCCCAAACAGGTGTTTTGGACCAACTAGGCCCCATATAACAGATGCATCAAAGGCTAATCTGTCCTTTGGACACGTCCAAGGGCTATCAGGAGGTAGAGAGTCCACATCACAGATATTCTCTACACCTGTCAGCATCCACCAGGCAATGCATAGATTGATTGTACCTGCAACAATTGTACCTACAAGCTGTGTACATTCACAAGTTATCCACTAGAATCAAATATAGTTAATCCAAATCTGAATCCCATGACAAAAAGATACACGTGGTTATATATGAGATTAATCACATAGAAGAAAAGAAAACTATAAAGAGCCACACCTTAGCAGTATACATGCAACGTGGAGGAATCTTCATGTAATGTCCAAGCTTCAAGTCTGCAAGCAAAGAAAGAGCATGTACATTATTAACACATGTACATTTTGAAATACTATAAGGCACACATTTAGTATTGTCAAAATGTCAAAACAATACCACTGTCATACTTAATAATGCTGGAAATTTGACTTCTACAAATGTTGAGAAAAAGAGCAAGCAGGTAAAACCAGAAAATTTATAACTTATGACTAACCTCGAGTTGCTCTAAGCTCACATAATCTCCATTTTCAATTTTCTTCCTTATGGTACCAAATTCCATGGGATTTTCAATAACATCAAAATAGTTTGGGAGCTGACAACACAGGAAATAACACATTTTTTTATCAAATCGCTTTATAGGAAAAAAACAATAATCAAATTATTTGTTCATGGAAAGTAGAGTGATATGGAAAAACATGGAATACCTCCTCTGGATCCACTGGTTCAGAAAATACTCCATATGTGTCCTTTCTGTTGACAAAGTCACAGACAATCTAGAAACCATTTTTAAGCATGGAAAAATTTTAAGAATGCTTCATGAACAAACAAACAAGGAAACAAATAAACTGCCCACATCTTCATTGTGGATAAGTAGAAAATAATACAAACTTTACTCACTTTTGAAACTTATCAACAACAGCAAAGAGCACTTTCTTATCTTGCATAGGCAGTACTGACTGCAGATCTGACGGTGTACCTGTTGCTCATGCCAACTAGAACATATATAAGGACCACTTTGCATACACCAATAAAGTATGATACAACTAGACAAAATGCAATAAGTTGAAGTATTAAGTTAATTTAAGTTCCCATGCAATTTTAGGAAAACCTTACCCATCTTCATTGTGGATAAGTAGAAAATAATACAAACTTTACTCACTTTTGAAACTTATCAACAACGACAAAGAGCACTTTCTTATCTGGCATAGGCAGTACTGACTACAGATCTGACATTGTACATGTTGCTCATGCCAACTAGAACATATATAAGGACCACTTTGCATACAACAATAAAGTATGATACAACTAGACAAACTACAATAAGTTGAAGTATGAAGTTAATTTAAGTTCCCATGCAATTTTAGGCAAACCTTACCCAACTGTATTTTGAGCAAATTGCCTGCTAGATATCAGGATTCAAACCAATAATTTAGTGACTGCACTTAACTAAATTTCCAGTCTGTATATACCCCAATAATTTAGTGATTGCACTTAACTAAATCTATCAGTTGGTATATCTCCACCCCAAGCTTCTGGTGGTGCAACAGATGGAGATATGTCACCCTTCAAAGATATCCCTATTGTAGGGGTGGCTAATTGTGAAGAGGAACCCTTACTCAAGGAATCTTCCTGCACAGGATATAAATGAGATCAAAGTTGCAAAAATCCCAAATCTGGGAATCATGTATTAGCTATCCAGATGTAGGAAATGACATGATGACATTAATATAAGCATGCCAAACTTGAAAATCAATATTAATGCATTGTCTTAAATGTTTCCATGTGTCCAAGTTTTTCACTATATAAACATTTTAGGCTTTAACAATCAGCTCATAGTCATACACTTTAATACATTTACAACTTCACATGCAGATTTCATAGCTTTTTCAAAACCCACTGACATGAAAACCCTTCACGTCCTCTGCTCCTAATAAAGGAGACTCCTACAATTTACATAGATTTTTTTAGAGACTCAGAACATTGCTCTGAAACTCAGACCAACAGTCAAACCATTGCTTTGATGCTAGGACCAGTTTTCAAAACAACCACGAAGACACCCTTCCCTTTTCCCTATCCCCATTTAGGAAATTGCTGAGTTATACATACTTTTTGCCCTTCCATTTTCCTCATCCCCATGTATGAAATTACTGAGCTTACATACTTTTTTGTCAAAATGCACTGCTTTGAATCTCTTAAGATGCATTGCCTTTGGATTTTGAATTTATGCCACATGAACAGCCCTGCTCTGCAAATGACAGTGTTTCTGACTCCAGTAATATTCCTTTACAAGGAGCTGTTGAAGTGCTTAGTTTTACTAAAGAGTGCATTTTTTCTCCAGATTGGCATTCTTCTATTTACAAAGAATCCTGTCACAAACTTAATGAAGAACATTTCAGTGCTCTTTTACGAATGCTACAGCCACAGCTTTCAATTGATGAAAGAATGGAGGGGGATGGTGTTTCAGATATGTCCTATGAAAAACACTTCCTTGAACATTTTCACAAAGCATGCTTTAACCTGTTACATGAACTTGTTATGAGGCGTGCCTTATCCACCGAACTTGAAGAACACCTAGTAAATCAAGTTCTGAAGGTAGAGGATGGGAAGTTTGCTTATACTGATGATGCTCTTGTTCTTGTAGCTTGCATTCGTATTATAAGGACATCCACAGGGTCCAGTTTGGGAGATGACTCCTTAAGACTCAAAATATGCAAAGGCTACGTTGGTTTTATTGTTGAGAAAGTGAAAGCTACATATTCAGGGTGCTTAAATATCCAAGAAGTTTGTGCAAGTATTCCATCCCTATTTCATTTGGAAGTTCTTCTCATGGATTTTCATTCTTCAAATGCATTTGAAAAAATCAAAATGGCAGAGAATATTTTTTCTACCCTCAGCAATGTAAGTTGTCCTCCAGTGGAACTTAACAGCACACAATTGGTTTGCTGGTCTTTGCTAATTTCAAGACTGATGTTGATTCTTCGGCACATGATTCTCCACTCTACAACCTTCCCATCCTGGTTGATGTTCAATATAAGAAATAAGTTAATACAGATTACACAAGGAGGAACATTTACTAAAGGAATAACCATGTATATACTGAAGACCATAAGCAGAAGTAAGGCATACTTGATTATTCTTGCAAGAGGACAAATTCATGGGTTATCCAACCAAGCATGGCTTTAAATGTTAAGAAGACTCTGAATTTCACAATAGCAGTGATCAAGATTCAATAACCACCCATACTAACTTTCTGGTTTTCTGACATCTTTCTTTCTCATTGCAATTGTTTTTCTCAATCAAAAAATCATTAACTTTTGGAAAATTAATGCTGGATATATATAGCATAGAGATGGACAGATGCTACATCAATGCATCATTCCTACCAATTGTTTTTCTAAATACCTCATATACTAAAAAAATATAGTGCACAATAATATACAGCCATGCACAAGACTACATAAAGCCAAGAGGAGGGTCTTTAGATACAATTGTATTACAACTGCACAACCTCTTGCATCTCCTATTAGAAGAGTGCTTTTATTTTACTTACCATTTGATTTGGTCCTAGAAATACCAAGCCTTCTCCATATCTCATGTGCACAAGTATTTTCCTAGGAATTCAGTTCAGAAAGTCCTGTTTCAGGTGGCAATATCTTTGGGACAAGGACACTAGACATGGAAAAGTTGGATTGACCTTGCCCATGTTTGAATCCTATCAATTCTTTGCAATATATGCAGCTCTGCCTAAGATTGGCAGCCACACAAATAGTATACAACCAAGCACAAGACTACATAAAGATCAAAAGGACAGCATTTTCGTCCGGCTATACTTCAACAGCACAACCTCTCAGATTTCCTAATGGATGAGTGCTTTGATCTTATTTACACCTACATTTGGTCCTGGAAAGACCAATCCTTCTCCATATCTCATGTGAACAGATATTTTCCTGGGTGATTACCCCAAAATCGGTTGTTCTGGGGGCAAGATCTCTGGGATAAGAACTCTAGAACGTAGAAGAGTTGGGTTGACCTTGCATGTGAGTTTGAATCTTGCCAATTCATTGAAAAATATGCACCACAACTGTCTACACGGGGTTTTTCATGGAGAATAAGTGATGGAAATTTAGTATTTACAGACCCACTAATGTTTGCTGATAGAACATTCAAACTATCAACACGGATTATGTTGTTGAAATCAAATGGCGCCAATTATCAAACAGTGCTAAAATCAGCTCCATAACCAATTCTCTTATTGGCACAAGCAACATAGAATCTATTTGTTCCATTTCTAGTTTTGACCACATACTCCAGCAGAGAAAAACAAACATTTCAAAATTATCCATTCAATATACATCTCAGTGACCACAAACTTGAAAATTGGTTAAAAAGGCTTGAGACATATTTTGACACTTAGATAAATGACCTAGAAAGAATTGCATTCATCCAATTAAATATCTAAAACATAGCCCCACTATGGTGAGACAGTTACTGACAACAAGAAGGTCAACAACCTTCTGCTTAAGCACCTATGACTGACCCAATAGGCTCTTGAAAAAGAATGATTACCCTGTAAGTTGAGCAAAATCCAAAGAGAAAACTGGGCTGCTAAAGACTGGGCGTGACCTCTGTATGGACTGCCAAGCTAAGCCGTGATCTCTTGTTGGACATTTAAGCTGGGCGTTACCTCCTTATGGGATTCCAAGCTAAGCCATGACCTTATTGGATTGTTGTAGGGTGAATTGTGAGCCTATTGTTGAGTGCTGTGAGCATGAACTGTAACCTCTGCTGCTGGTTTAGGGCCGCAAGGATGCCATGCACTGTCTTATGGGAGGAGGAATCTCTGTAGTGGTCCTTTGGCCCCTTGATATATCATTCTTGATGTGCATATTTATTGCATAGTAATGAAATAGAAAATTCCTATCCCAAAATACAAAAGTAAACAAATATACGAATACTATAAGACATACCGAGAGCAGGGTTCCCAATATAGTCTATTGTTTGCATGAAGTGCCTTCTTTACTTCTTGCCTGTTTAGATATTGCTTTATTTTAATGTCTATGTAGAGGTCAATCTTATTGAATGTATGTTCAATCTGTCCAACACAAATAGAGATTAGACTTGACTCTTGGGATATAACAAAAAAACCATGAGAATAACTCGTTGTTTCAATCTGAAATACCCAATCTCTCAACAAAAAGATAATTTACATTTTAAGAAATAAATGATTAGAATTGAAAAAAATTATCTATTTGAAGTCATGCATGAATTTTGTTGAAAATATTACCCTTCACTAGAAAGTATTCCAATGATCAATGATTAAGATTATTACCCATGATATAAACCTCACAAGTTTAACATGAAATAGATCATGCTTGACCTTTTGTAGTTAATGAATGTCACAAATACATAAACTTTAGGGAAAAAAAATGTCTAATCCTTTGAATAAGCATGCTTGAATACAACTTGACAAGTGGAGTAATCCAACTCATGTACCCTATTGGAAATCTATGTCATAGATTTAAAAATATATTCCATGCCATCAACCAAAAGATATTTCTGTGCCAACAACCAAGTAAATCACCATCCAGTTTGGTTGGAGATTTGGCAAATGGAAGTGAAAAGTGTGGTTTTTAAGGGTGATTTAGTTGAAAATGTCTATATGCAGCAAACAGAAGGTGGTATATTCAAGGAGGAATAGTTAATTTTGTTGCTCCTAATACTGATGATGCTCTTGTTCTTGTAGCTCGCATTCTTATTATAAGGACATGCAGGGGGTCTAGTTTGGGAGATGACTCCTTAAGACTCAAAATATGCAAAGGCTACGCTGGTTTTATTGTTGAGAAAGTGAAAGCTACATATTCAGGGTGCTTAAATATCCAAGAAGTTTGTGCAAGTCTTCCATCCCTATTTCATTTGGAAGTTCTTTTCATGGCTTTTCATTCTTCAAATGCATTTGAAAAAATCAAAATGGCAGAGAATATTTTTTCTACCCTCAGCAATGTAAGTTGTCCTCCAGTGGAAATTAACAGCACACAATTGGTTTGCTGGTATTTGCTAATTTCAAGACTGATGTTGATTTTTCGGCACATGATTCTCCACTCTACAACCTTCCCATCCTGGTTGATGTTCAATATAAGAAATAAGTTAATACAGATTACACAAGGAGAAACTTTTCAGCTTCCCACAGGAATAGGCTATTTAGATTATTTAGATATTGATGTTAAGATATTCATGTGTATGGTATGAATAATAGCTCAACAATTGACAAAAAATGGAAAGGCGCAGTAACAAAAGGAACAACATTTCACAAAGAAATAAAGACAAGCATTTTTTGTCAACAAACTGTGCAAAGGCCTTCAACAAACTAATGTCATCTCTAAAAAAGCAAAAACCACTTCACCCTGATCTCATAATAAGACATTTAAACATGGAGTAATATTTAGACTCGGGTTCATGGAATCAGAATTACAAATGCAATGGTCACTGGGAAGGTGATGCTCTGTCTTCATAGGAAGCTAGAGAGAACAGACTCTACGTTTTGCTAAAGGGACTCTTACATGATGAGGTAGTTGCATTATAACATATGCCAGAGTGCATATGAAAATGGAAGTCTGGGCAGATTTTCTCTTAAAACAGAAACCCTAAGAGGGAGGGCAGTCCACCTATCAATACCTATTGGCTGTTCTGGAGTATATGAAGCTACACACAGTGTAGAAAGAGGATATTAGTGGTATCCAATCTATGTTTTAGGCCCTGCTATTGTGTTTGTTGTAGACGACATCTCCAGTTAGGGTTCTCTTTTCTATCTTGGAACAGACTGTCACCTGTTGTGAACATTTCCATCACAGAATTCACCTTTGGAAGAACTATAATGCAAATCTATGGTAGCAGTGGTTGCTTAGAGGCTGAATATTAAATAATTTTGATTAGGAAAGGCTGGTCTGCTTTTAGTCCTTGTTGCAACATTTTTTCAGGGTGGCGTCTCACTTCTAACTTTCTAAGTAACTTGTGGAAGAGGCTGCACAACAGACTTCCAGGATGTTTTATGTTGAAATAATGTTCAGATCATCTTTATGGACAGCATTCAGTTTTCTATGACACCAGGAGACGACCACAGCTTGATCTCAACCTAGCGCACTTTCTCTCTTGAGCATCAGTGAACATGCAGTACATCAGTGAACATGCAGTCCTTTCTAACCTACATGCAACCAAAGATCAAGATAGGTTGAATCATGTCACACAGTGGAACATGTATGACTCCTCAATAGTGAATATAGCCTACAATCGAAAATTGAAAATCAAGAACCAAGAGCGAGAAACCTGCAAATAAGGGAAATGAACCAGAAAAGACCTCCAACAGTCAAGATCTTGTTACCAAATCCACAAATTTGGAAAACGAACTCAAAGAAGCAATTAAGGAGCAAGGATGAACCTCCTCACCTCTCCTCCTCCGACCTACAAGTTTAGATGAGGTGGAATTTCATTAGAGTAGCTAGAATAGTGAGTATTTTTGTACAAGGGATACAGGTATATTTATGGAAAACTTATATATTTTTACTACAAGAAAAAGGAAGCATTTCATTATGGCACTGAAGAAATTGGAAGACTTGGAGGAGATAGAAAACAAGAAATTGGAAAAGGGCAAGAGGATGCTAGGAAGCAATTTGATTATCAAGGAAACAAAAAAACTGATACAAGGACTTAGACATACTGAAAATAAGATGGGATCATCAACACCTAGGACAAAGGGGACTTCAAGAGAATGTTATCATCAGTATCAAAGTCACCATTTGCAATTTTGCACTAGTAGCAAAAGTTGTTCTAGACATCAGTATTCCTCCAAATAAAGTCCAATAGATGCAAATATTGCAGCAGCAAATGTTCCTAATCAAACTTGAGTAGGATATTCAAAAATAGAGAGATGGTAGCCTAGGTTTCAATTGATGTCATATTTAGCCTCTTACTATAGTTTGTCTTTTAGTGCTTTTGTTATTGGCATTAAAAACAAAGCACGTGGTCAAAAATGTCATGAAGTGTTCTCTAAGGGGTCACACCTAGTTGGCAAACAGTTGCCCACAACCATTGTGTACAAGTCACCTCAATGAGTATAAAAGGCCATCATTTTTAAAATGAAGGTGTCATCAAGGACATTCTTATGTGTAAACCATTGTTATTATTGATAAAGTTGTACCATTCTTGACAGTCCCCTAAATCTTACTTCATGTGCTCCTCCATTTATTTCACATGTATAGACTATGATGTTTACTCTTTTTCAATGTGATTCACCAGACAGGCAATTCTTTCTTTTGGAAACAACTCTGTCAGGCAACTTTTCATGGGATTAACACTTATTCAATTTGAAAGAAGTTTCTATATTTAGATTAGATATGGCTAGTTTCTATATTTATATCAGATATGGCTATCGAGATATCAGCCAGGATCACCATTTTTAGGAAAGATGTAGATAATCTTCAATTCAGAGCCAAATCCAATTGCTAGATCTCCTTACTTATGTAGACATGGAGCTCTTGTCAGGCCTATTTTTGGCTCCTAGATGTAACATTTTTGATGTACATGTAACTTGATTTATAATGTAATATATGTGGCATTTTCAAAACACAAGAACACAGTCAGCTGTGTCATGTCTACTACAAAGAAATTCCACACAAAAAGCAAAATATTTATGGAATTTGAAGGCAGTCCTCCTTTCAAGTTTTATTTTCATACCTTCCAACTGGGTTGACCAACTTTGTTAGCCATGAATATTTGACAGTATTGTCATGTTGGAGGCTATTTTTCAACAAGGTAGCAAAGCTTATCAAGTCACTTTCCAAAATCTTCTGTTAAACATATGAAATGCAAAACCTGCATTCGAGGTGGAACCTCCTCATGTGAAGACAGATTCCTTTATGTTTTGTGAAGAACAATACACATTTTAAACATAAATGCATTTATACAACTAACAGTTTGGCCACATTGCATGGTAAAAATATGAATCTGTTAAACATACACATCAATTTGGATACAAATAATCTTAATCTTAACCTTAACCTTAATCTTAATCTTAATCTTAACTTAATCTTAACTGGATACAAATACCTTAGCTTGGAAAAGCTTGGTCAATGCCTCAACATGTAGACTTTGAAGATCTTCCAAACCAGAAATCTCCAGCCCATCAACATTCTCACTCTGCAGTATAAAGAAAATGCATGTCTATAGTTAGTTGGAAGAAAAAAACAACGTATCTGGTCATAAGAAAGAAACATTGTAATAATGCATGCATTTTACCTTATTGAGCTCCTCTCTGTTTCAAGAATAGTTTAATATTCTATACTAAGTAGGGCCAACCACATGAAGTTGGAAGCTCATATGGCCCCTCCCCCCCTCACATCACTCTCAATTCCCCATACCCAATGCACGTGCTTGGAAATAAATGATATTTTGTGCGAACATCGTGAGTTTCTTGTCTTAAAGGAATTACGTGCATTTGATCATTAATTAGTTTATAGCATTCATTAATTAACTCATTCATTCATTCATACATAGAAAAAATTAAATAGTTGAAGACATTACTCCATAATATCAAAAATAATATCCAAGGACAATGCATAAAAAAATAATGTAATAGTGTACTTGTTACAATCACTACTTTTTTTGGCGCTTTTTTCTCTCCACATATTCTCTAAGTGTGACATCCTCTTCTACCAATTGTGTTTTGTTTCCTATTCCCTCTGTAGCTGTCTATGATCGTGTTTATTGACGGGTCGTGTGCTCACGATGTGTATGTGGCTGCTGTAAGGTGCTAGGATGTACTGGAAAAATGAAGAAATATTAATTACTTGACGTGTTTTTATTATTATAATTGTAATTCCTTTATTAAGAAAAAAACATTAGAGCGGTGCTTTGTACCTGGCAACTCATGGGTGACATGAATTTCATGCGTTTGATCTTCTGATGCTGCCTCAAGTTGCACATGAAGACCCTCTGCATTAAAACATCAACACTTACAACAATATAATATTTGCAATTTAATATTTGAGACTTTAATCCATACTAGTTTTTTTTTAACATAGGAATATTTATTACCTGGATTTCAATCAACATGAACTCCAATATCTCTTTATCCTCCATCCTCCACATTTTCTCTACTTTCGTTGTGCGGATTAACACAAAGAGACTCAATATTTTATGTACTAGTTTATTAATGAATATAAAACACAATGAATCAATCTTAAATAGAATTTGTTTATTGTAGTTACCTGTTCGCAGGATAGATCACTGGAAGACTTTGCTTGGATACCACAGCTGCTTCTTCGATGTTCAACAACACCTAAAAACCTGCGTTGGTAGCCGATCCTCATGTCTTCCTCCGTTGGCAAATCATGGAATCTTTGAGCCTGTAATTTTCAATTAGATCATCATTGTTGTTGTTATATCATCATGAAACAATTTTAAATGCAATCTATAATTTCTATACAATAAAATAATTATTGATCATACTTATGATTCGTGCTTGCAGGTTGGAATATCTACCAGTGCCAAGCTTCTGTTTCCCATGTTTTTCTATTCTTGCTCGGGTCGCCGTCAACGTATCTGGTAGCCTATAAAAGTAATTTTAAATACTTTAAACATTGCAAAAAATTGGAAAATAAAGTGTGATAAACATATAATTGCATTGCCGAAAGTATTGCATACCTTCTAGCTGACTTGGGTACTAGCTTGCCCGCTATTTTCGCAGCTTTCTCCCTTGCATCATCCAGCAAGCCTTTCCACTCCCTTGTTGGAATCATAGGAGGGTGCTCATACTTTGGATTAATTGCTAAGTTGTTCCGATATCCCTCCTGTACATAATGTAAATATTGGCCAGCTTTTTCGAGAACCTTTTTTTGGTTGAAGGTTTCGGCACCAAACAACCCAACCAAGCGAGCAATACGCTCATCTTTCAAAAATTTACTCTGTCGGTTCCACCATGTGTGGATAGTGGGCCCAAACAGCTCTAAATACCAATCATTAAGATGTTTATAAAAGACATCATTTCCTACAAAAACGAGTATGTGTTAATTAGTGTAAAAAGAATGATGCATAATTACATTCCAATAAAATTATAATATATAGTTAAAACATTTTGTCAATAGTACCTGGAATCTTCTCCATCTTGTAGGGAATGAGATCTTCATCCACCAAAAAAGTAGTCTCAAATGTTCCCATGCTAGTGACACGGAAAGATCCAGGAAATGATGGGACGACAGCATCAAAGGCATGCTCTTCTCCATGTACCGGCCCCTGATCCTCGCATGCCCCTAATCCTCGTTGACACTCTCATGTTCTGTCTGGGGTGTCTCATTTTTTGTTTCCGACTGGCCAGATGGAAATGATACATGATCAATGGCAAAGGGGGTCTCATGCTCAATGGTATCAGCATGCCTCTCACCAGGGAAAAAATATTCCTATAGAAACAAATAATATTTTAGTTACTCGTATACGAATAGGAAAAAAAATTGCATTTGGAATAGACTTATAATTAAAGAGTTTGCAGCTTACATCCAAGCACTTTACTTTAAGCAACACACGATCTATCTTTGCTTGAGTCTCATCCTGCGTCATTTGCGGATCCGATATAAGCAGATTGACGACCTCCTGATTTAATTTTGTTTTTCTTTTTGAACTGCATCCTGGATATTCTTTGAATTCTTGAGGTCAACATCGTCAAGAATGTGCCCCAAATCCATATCCTTCGGATCCGTCTATAGATAAGTATCATCCGACATAAAAATAGAAAACATTAATATCAATTTGAAATCATTAATATAATTAGATAACATAAATATGTATAAATACAGTTTCTGAAATTCACAACGTGCTATATACGTGCTCATGACCCAATGAGCATGGCGTGTAGGGGGGTGTCGGCCTCCCAGGCTCCATTGGGGACTTGCCCCGATCAGCTGACTGCAACAAAGTAATTAAAAACATTAATTTCGAACTGAAACCAATACACGGGGAAAATCTTGTTTAAAAACATATTTAAATATTGACCACGTTGATATCATAATTAAACAAATGTACTTTCTAAAGAAGTAGGTAAGTAAAAATGTGGTATATATACCTGTCGCCTGTAGGGGGGTGTCGGCCTCCCATGCTCCATTGGGGACTTGCCCTGATCAGCTGACTGCAACAAAGTAATTAAAAACATTAATTTCGAACTGAAACCAATACACGGGGAAAATCTTATTTAAAAATGTATTTAAATATTGACCACGTTGATATCATAATTAAACAAATGTACTTTCTAAAGAAGCGGGTAAGTAAAAATGTGGTATATATACCTGTCGCCTGTAGGGGGGTGTCGGCCTCTCAGGCTCCATTAGGGACTTTCCCCGATCAGCTGATAGCAACAAAAAGTAATTAAAAACGTTAATTTCTTACAGAAAGGAAAGCCAATCAATTAGCTAAAGGTTATCTGTCAGGCTATGCCATAGTGGTTAGAGCAGTGCATTGCCATGCAAACAGCTTAAGCTCAATTTTCAGCGAGTGTAAAATCCGTGCATGTGTGAAGGGATTTGTTTGACCTCCAGGACTTGGTTTCCCTCCATCATCAAAGGGACTTGGTTTCCATACTTGATCATACTTCTAGCACTCTCGAGTCTTTATTCTAAATGAATAATTAAGTTACTAATTTTATCTGTTTTTTCCTAATTTATCCTATCAATTGGTTTTGCTAGTTCTGAATCATCTATAACAAGGATTATAGGGTTCGTAGAAGCTGATTATAATTCATATGGACAACCTGAATCTAATTAAAGTATCTTGTTTTGTACTTAGCATTGCAGGTTCTCATTGTTTCTTGTCTACGTTCAGTTTGTGTTTTTGTCCCATTTTTTATGTTTCAACTATATGGATTCTTAAATATTTGTTATGGAGAGCCATCATCGAAAGGAAGCAGACCTTGGTGCAATGCAAGAGTACCTTATCTATATGTCTTTATTCAAAGTCATTACTGGTAGGTTGGTTCTTGTATGGTCAAATTCTAGCTGAGTCAACTGATTGCAATAGTGCCATAATTATCCAATTCACAAATTGATTTGTTTTCTTTTTCCATAGGGAAGTTGGCTTCTTACGATATTTCCAGTTGAAACAATTACCGAATTTTCTTCTTGCATTACCTCTGTTGTTTCTTGGAATGTGCTCAATCATTGCATATGCAAAGCAAAATTATCATTCTCTTGTGTCATTGGGATTTCAAGTTTCTTATGTGGAGAAGGAGGCAGCTGCCGTGTTTTACTTTGTACAAAGGAGGAAACTATTCAACAAGACTGCTGTGAGCTAAGGGAAGAGCTCTCAAATCCATCTACATCCTCATCAACATCCAAAGGTAAGTGATTTCTCATTGTTTCATTGTGTCTGTAGAATTAATTTAGAGAAGGTTATTTTAAAATTAGGCCTCGATTTGAGAAAAAAGTGGTGGCTTCATTACTTATCATTTGTTAGAAGGGTTTTCCAACTTCTCTGTTGCTTGTATTTGGGAAAGAGATTGTACTGTTTATTGATGATCTATAAAACATGGAGTAATAATATTATCCATAAAGCTTTATTGGATAAAGTGTGATGTACAAGAAGCTCATTGTGTTGTACAGACTAGTCTTGGTGCTTTGGCTATAGAATCCAGTGTTAGATCATGGTGTAAGGTTTCGTAAGGCAAGCAATAAGGTTTTGATTAGCTTCTTACAAAGTTAAGACCACTTTATCAATGTTTGAGAAAATTATTCTTAGTCGACAATAACCATAGAGGTATTGATATAGATTAAATAAAAGAACAATGCACATAGATGGAATAGCTGAGCATTGAGCAGAACAAAGTTATCATACCAGACAGATGAAGGAGTAGAAACTCATGTAGCTGGTGAGTTGCCTCAGATTTAGTAGATTAAATAAAAGCATGGTAAATCACATAGCAGAGTTGGGAGAGGCACCCAAACCAGATGCAGAGGAAAAGTCACAGCTTGATACACACTGCAAAGAACACAAACAGAGCTACCATAGAAGAAATGTTGGCCAGATAAATCAGAAATCAAGGGCACACATTTGTGTAAAATATAGAATAGATGTCCCCGAGGAAAGCGGAGGAGCATTAATTTTTAGAAATATCATACATACAGAACGTGAGAATCTTCAAAACATGCATTCTGACAGTGAATCCATATGCCCCATATTGAAATATATTGTGTTGTTTGTGAAAAACGAGGAGACCCATCCTAGGGCAGACATGTCCCTCAACCAGTACACCACCAAATGGGGTTTGGGGT
>LPNX010483082.1:438976-492250 GCA_001517045.1 Pseudotsuga menziesii
ATGTAATAGTTACTCCATAGGCTTTACATCCTTTTCTAACAACTCTTTTAAGTTTTAAAGTATAAATATAACTTACTATAGTTTTTCTAGGAATACCCTTAACCTTTACTGGTTGTTCATCACTATTTAAGCATGTAAAAGTTTTATCGTAACAATTTAAAATTACCTTATGTTGTTCTAACCAGTCCATACCAATCACCAAATCATATGAGCCAAGTGGAAAAACATTAAGCTTAGCTACAATTTCAAATTCATCCTTAAATAAAGAACATTCTTTCACAAAACAAGTTACTTTTTTTTTAGCCCCAGTGGCTAATTGAACTAACCAAGAATTCTCAAACTTATCGATATACAATTTACATTTTTCCACTATCTGAGGTGCAATATAACTAAGACTAGCTCCTGGATCAATTAAAATGGTTACAGGGGTTTGTTTAATCACGCCTTCTACTTTTTCCATGGAAGTCTGATAGTCATCTTGGCGGTTCTCCAAAGATGCGTTAATTCTAGGCATGCTCCTTACTAGTTCCCCAATGGTCATCTCCTCTTGTACAGTATGAATATTTCTAGTAGTCTTTTTCCGGTTTGGATAGACCGAGGCATAGTGTGGGCCATTACATTCCCAACACTTAACAGGCTCTTTACGTTCAAAACTCTTGGTAAAATTTCCATGGTTATTTGCAGCTTCCTTTCCTTTAAAATTATTCGAATTGTTGGAAGTACCATTCCTATTTCCTGGAAATTATTGTTGTTAGAATAATTTTTGGTCTTATTATTCTTGAAATTCCTATGAGGTACAAATTCCTTCTTCTTAAATTCAGGCTAATTTTTATTTTTCTTAGCCTTCCAGTTGGACAAGCCTTCTTTCTTCTAGTTCTGCTCAAAACAAAAATTAACCTTCCTCATAGCTTCCTCCAAAGTCTTTGGGTTATCATATTCAATTCTGTCTTTGATATGATATGGTAGACAGCTAAGAAATGGATGTAGTTTAGGTTTCTCGTCTACTAGGTAGGGTACATACCTAAGTAAACTTAAGAATTTGTTGTTAAAATCCCTTCCTCATAGCTTCCTCCAAAGTCTTTGGGTTATCATATTCAATTTTGTCTTTGATATGATATGGTAGACAGCTAAGAAATGGATGTAGTTTAGGTTTCTCGTCTACTAGGTAGGGTACATACCTAAGTAAACTTAAGAATTTGTTGTTCAAATCCTTCATTGTCATTGAACCTAACTTCAATTCATAAAACTCTTTATCTCTTTCCTCGTAATACTATTCAGACATAAATTTATTTTTGAAATACCTTTTAAAGGTACTCCAATTAACTCCCTTCTCTCTTAAACCCTTGACTCTCTTCAGGTCTTGCCACCATATGTCAACTTTTCCTGGGAGATTATAGATTTCCATCCTTACCTTTAACTGATTAGAATAATTATATATATGAAAATACTTCTTCATCTTGGATAACCAGAACTCTGCTTCCTCCCCCTTCTCAGTCTCTCCATTAAAAGTTGGGGGCTTTATCTTTTTGAACTCCCCTGAAATTTCCTTATATGGTTTGTATTTTTTCTTTCTGTCATACAAATCATCTTCACTACTGTTACTAGTAGTATGGTAACTTTTTCATTCACCAAACCCTTCAGATGATGAACTACTTTCAGTTTTTGCAAGCTTCATGTTTTTGGATTTTCTTTGATGACTGACATCTTCAGATTCTGATCTTCTACTCCTTCCTTCAGTTTGAAACTTTTCTATTAAAATTTGGTTCAATTCTTCCTAATCCTTTAGGATCCTTTCATTCTCCTTCTTAAGAGACTCCATTTCAATTTTTAAATCTTTTACAGTCTGCAACAACTCTGAGGAATTGGCAGTCATCTCTTCTAATATAGGTTCTTTGGGCAAATTTCTTGTTTCTATATCTGGAGAATCCTCCTATGCATACTCTCCCAGCTTTTCCATACCTGCCTGTTAAACTTCAGAAAAAAGGAAATCTTTTGTTCGTAACATAAAACAAAATATATGTTAGCATATTACTTTAATTTACTGTTCTATGAAAGCTATTTGGGCTGCATCAAGGCCTAGTGTTTGAATATTGTGCAAGGTCTTGGTATGAGTGATTTCTAGCAGGGAGTTTATCCTCCCTTAAAGACTTTCATACCATATTTCATGAACATTTCAAAAGACATTATCCTTATTTGTTATTACTTCAAGTTTATTGCACACACGATACTAAGAGTTCATTGAAAATGTGAAAGATGAGTATGGTGATGATCAGTATTTGGATGAAGAGGTTTTATAGATATTAGATGAATATTCAGCTCAAACAAAAAGACAATCCAATTTCCATGATATTCAAGAAAAATCCCAGCAGTCAGTATTTTCTTCATTGGCTGAAGTTGACATAGACCAAACCTCTATTCCAACCAATTATATCTCTCTTCCTGAAACTGATATTGATTTGCAGCATTCTTTCCATTCTCTGTGTGAACGGGAGAGAGGTTGGGACTATCAATCAAATCCTTCCTCATATTATTCTACTTCTGAATTTTTGTTACAAGAAGAGGCCTCCCCTTCCCAATCAGAAAATTCCTTTTCGCAGCTGCAATCTTTTTGAAAGTTACATGCTTGTGTGATTGATTACACTGAAGATGATAATTCTAGAAAATCTCAGTCTTATAGTCCCTCCACATGTTCATTTTATGAAAATGCAAGTGAAGAGAAATCAGATTTTGAAATCATGGTTGAAGGAAGACTGCTACATGTTGATCAAATTCATATTTCACCTAAATATTTACATGACTATATGAAGATCTCCTTGCTTGAAGAAGAGGATCAGCCTAGTGATTTGAAAGGAGATGGGTGTACTGATTTGTTTTCTGAAGAGCGCAACCAGCCTGTCACAATTTCTGTTAGTGAATAAAATTTCATTGCAATCCAAGATCAAAAGTATGAAAACATAGTGGAAACTGAACATGTTGAAGATGATGGTTTGCCATTGTGTTTTCCTTCATTTGAGTGGTTAAAAAAGGGACCTAAAGTTTCTGATCACAAACAGAAATTTTATATTGTAGATGAATGTATAAATTTCCTTGGAATGGATGATGTGGAAGAAGGGCAGTTATGCAATCAATCCCAGCCTTTAGAAAAACCAGCAGTATGCCATGAAGAATTGAATAATGAAGAAGAAGATAGGGGTTCTCAAATGGATGTTTCTTTTTGTTTTTCAAATTCAATTTTTTTTTTCAAGAAATCTATTTGCTCAATCCTATTGAAGAAATGAATGATGTTTCTGATGAAGCATATAAAGAATATGAAGTTTTAAAATTAGAAATTTTAGATGAAGTTGTGGATGTATCGCATGGAAATTGTCACATGTTTTCCTTGCATGGTTCTTTTGAAGATCAGTTTGACAGTGTGCAAGGGAATTTACAGTTGGGACAACCTTCTCATGGTAAGAAAATGACATAATTTTTTGAAGGCTGTCATGTTTTTTATGATCCAGTGGTAAAGTACATGGGGAATCTTAGCAGTGGTAATGGCTGGTTGTATCTCTACTGTAAAGATCAATTTCTTTATAATAACTTTCTGCCATTAAGTCTGTCATCTGTTTTTTTTATCAAGCATCAAGAGAAAGTTGGTTTATGGGATCATTTGCTTGAGTGGCTTCATTGGAATTCGGAAGTTACTTGATTGAGCATCGATGCTTAGTAAGTAGGGTAGGTAAGTAAAGGAGAATAAGCTCGACATGGTGAGCATTCCATTCAGTAGCTTCAATTTTGTTTTTAGTTTCAGTTTCAGTTTTAAAGTTCAGATGTATAGTTACAGTTGTCTTTGATTTTCAAAATGTGGATAGGTTATAGGTGACAGGTTGAAAGAGTGGGATTTGTTTGCAGAATGGTTTTAGTTGGTGGTTGAATTCAGAACAGGTAGAGGATTTCAGAAAAATTTGGGAGCTTCCCAATGGATTCGCCACTTGGTCTATGGGGGTTCTTTTCTACCTCACTGGGAGAATAGCATCCCTCGTGGATCCAGTTGTTAACACTTCATTTTTAATAGTTGATCTAAGGGCCTGACAGGAGTTTGATGAGGGTCCCATTCCCTCAAAATTCATGTGAACACCCCTTCAAAGAAGAAAATGGCAGGTGTGCTGAAGGCATTGAGTGGGACTCAAAATGGAAGGCTGAGATTGATCAGAGGTGGATCAATGGCTACAAACCATTTCGCACGAGCAAACATGCTTGACCAAAGCCTCCTTTCCAGATTGTGAAATGTGTTAAAAGTCAGAAATATTCTATGGTCGAAATGAGATATGAGTTAGATCTACAGCCTCGATCGATTTCGCATGCCATACTTATGTGGGTGAAGCCATGACTTCAAATCGTGAAAGACGGGTAGAGGTGAGGAAGATCAACGACAGCAATAAAAAGGAAGAGAATTATATATAGATCAAAGTTTTATAAAGGTGGCTTACAATTTTAAGTTATACAAGAAATATTTTGTATTTTTATAATAAAAAAATTGTTTTTATAAGAATATTAAACAATATTTTTTATAAAACAAAAAGTGTTGGCCTAAAATCCCATCTCGCATAAAGTCAAATTGGGCTCGCACACCAACCCATCACTTTTGCAGCAAAACTAAACATTTATCAACGATCCATATTAAAGCACTTTCATCTGACGGCTCAAATAAATTTCACATTGTGGAGTCACATGGAGCAATTCAATTTTTCAATTTGCCAAATGATGTTAAATGGTAGATAAGTTTTGACGGTCAGATTGGAAGGAGAAGAAAATCCATGGTGTATGATCATTTCTCATTGTGAACTTGCATGAGGTAAGTGAACTTTTCAGTCATTGAAATTTTGTATTAGGATCAAGTTAAAACACGTGTTGTTGCAGCATCAACTCACCCAACAAATCAATAGTGTAAAAACATTTTTCGCTTGGGAGAAGTATTGCTTGTTAAAATTGCATGGATGGAAAGGAATTTTTTACTGTAAGCGGTTGAGACAATGAAGCTTACACTACAATCTAGAATGGTGTATAAATTCCAGAAATTTAAATCTACAAATGAAGGATTCATCATTAATAACATCGACACAAACACAATATCTGAATTAAAGCAGTAGAGCATGGTTGTTTTTTTTATGAAAGTGGCTTTTTTGGTCATTATTTTAAATCAATTGTTCCCACCGAAAAAATATGATTTTTCAGGAAATGAGAATTTTTTTTATTCATAACACACCTATATACAATAACCTCTCTCAGGTTTTACCCAGGTGATGTGGATTGAGATAATCAAATTCATCTTCACAGAGCTAATTTCGAGACTTTTAAATGATTGTTTTAGTCAGTTATTTCAATCAATTGTTTCTGGAAAACCATAAAGAAGTTTAAAAAATTGAATGAGGTTTCTATTAAAAACAAGATCATGTTCAATAACCTCTCTCACTTGTTACCCAAGTCATACGGTTTAGGAGAAACAAAGTGAGTTGTACATGCCATGTTTAGGTTTTCCAAAGGATTTTTTTAGACATCACATTAAAAGAATCATTTCAGCCAAACAGAGTTGAATTTCAGGAAACGGAGAGAGGTTTTTATTTTCCGTAGTCCTGTCTATAAAAACTGCCTTCAAATTTTACACAGGTATCACAGGTTGAGAGAATTTAAAATATCTTAACAGGGTATTTTTCCAGAAATTTACAATTTTACTGTCTAAGTCATCAATTTCAAAATCCCATATTGAGGAGCTCGAGCTGAATCAAAGGAAACAAAGATATGGGTTTTGTTGGAAACATGGCCAAATACAAAAACCATTTTCAGTTTTTGCACAGATATCGTTATTTGGGATATACATGAGGGGATTTAAGCCTATTTTCTAGTAGTCCGTATTTTGTTTTTTGTCTTATGTGAATCGTGGTGTGCAGGCCACGTGCAGAGTTTGTTAGAGGATGTCCTTCTAATTGTAAAGAATTTTGATTCCTGAATGTTGGTTTATAGAGTCCAAATAGCTATAAATAGACCTCCTGAAGAAGGAGAAAAAGGGTTGAAACCATTGTAATTTTGTTGTGTGTGCTTTTCAAGAGAATTTTAATATAATTGCAGAGCCAAGATCAGCATTTTTCGTACAGCGATTCATGTGTCGTTCACACTTACAGTCTGTTATTTCCTTTCTTATTTGAATCTTATCCCATTTTTCCTTTCCATTTTTTTTTCTTTCATATCTTAGAGTTAGGGAATAACAGCTTGTTGTGCTCTCACCCAACAGCCTTGAAAAATTTCATCAAGCAAAATAAATTTTTTGAGTTTAAACATTTGAATTTCTCATTTCAAGTTACTGAATCAGGAGCTACTGAAATGGTGAAATTTCATTATTTTATAACCTTGGGGACTATTGTTATTTGGCAAAATTACTATATTAAAACCATTATTTTGAATGGATTTGTGTCTCAAATTAGGGGATAAGCGCTTTTTGGTTTATATGCCTTTCACCATAACCTGACCATAAGCCTTATTTGAACATTCATCATTTGGTATGTTTTATTTGTGTTTTAATTGAAAATTTAACAAGGTTGTTGAACATGGAAGGCTAACTATTTCGCGCTTGGGTGCCCTATCAAATTCATGCAAATATTTGTCCCTAAGGTTTATCCTCCAATCTTCGAACTATGCTTAATCCAACCACAAGCATTTAATCTCAACCTTTGTAATATTCTTTGTACGTGGATTATATTTCTGCATTGAATGGTTGGGGTTGATATAATGGGTTATGTGATATGTGTTTTCACATAGCATGCTCACCATTTTTTAAAGGTCGGAATTATTATATATCAAGGTATATGTTTTAACGCCCAAGGTTCTTTTCCTATGGTCAATTCAAATCGCATCCCCATCCCCAAATCTGATCCGCCTGATTGAGGGCTGTTATGTCATCATTACAATTGTACAGAACTCTTTTAATGACATTTCATTCCAGTGCGAGCGTAGTGTCATTTCTTCTTGCTCATTGAACACTTGTACTTTATTCGATTCGTGGTTGTATTTCGATGAAGCCGACTAAAGCATGGCTAGGCAAGGTTGTTCTGGAGTCTTCACTATCTTATGCCATTATTCGATCACCTCTCTGTATAATCATTCCTATTCGCTCATGCCAATTTTACAGGGTTTCTGTGTGAGTTTATCCATGTCTTATTTCCTTTATGAAGAAGTCGGATTTCATTGTCCATGGTTTTTGCTTGGCTTGTGTTCCGAATGGTCTCTCTCCAGCAATCTAGGTTATTGCAGTCCATTGTGTCTCTTCATTGCACAACTTTGTACATTCGTACTCGTAGTTATGGCCCCGGTTGTCAGGGTTGAACCTGAGAAGATGAAGCTTCTAGATGAGGATTCGGAGCTCCTAGCCAAAGTAGAGGTGGTCGGGTGGCTTCCATTTTTCCGCAAATTCACAGACTCGAACCCTGAAGTTACCAAGTTGTTTGCCCTCTCGCTGGTTGGTGGCAGAGCCAAGGTGGCCGACCTTCAATTCATAGTGGATGAGCGCACACTCTCCTTGGCCACGGACCTACCTTTAGCAGGTGAATTCTAGTTTAAATCTAAATAGATGAAATCTACCGAATGGAGGCAAATGCTAAAAACCCACTATCAATAAGTGTCTTTCAGGGCTAGTGTGGTGTGCAAGTATTTTAAAAGGGAATGGAGGCCTGTGTTGGAGGTGATTCACAGGTGTGTTACTTGTGAGGGTCGTCTTTCTTCTGCGTATGTTTATCATCTTAGGTTAATGACTGTATTTCTTGGTCATCCTATAAATAAACCTTATTACTTAGTCCAAAGTATGACTAAGATGTCTGCAGCCATCAAGAAAGGGCCTAAAAATATTGGTCAAAGTCTTTTCCACCATGGTCCCGTTAGAATCCTAGTGGAAATGGAGTTGTCCAAACGAAATCATACCTGGGACCATTTTCTTGAGAAAAATGGTTTCATGGCATTTGCCACTACCAATTTGGCTACGCAAAGGATTGTTCTCGGCATCAACAGCCTTGTGAAATCCCAATTCCACCTACACATAACTCTCTGCCAAACAGTAATGATCATGTAAACCCTAGCGTCCAGAAGAACTATGCTCCCGCTCCTAAGCAAGGTCCTGGCTCTCCCGTGCGTCCTGAACGAAAGAGGAAGTCTGTAAACTCTTCCCTGGTAACCCCGAACCATGATGATGAACCCTGCGGATAGATGAGTAAGACACCAAGTGTTAGGGTTATGGGTAGGGTAACTAGGAGTATGGTGGGTAAAGCTAATAATGTTAAGCCCTCTGTGAAGGAAAGTAAAGACATAGAAATGATTGTATTGGATGATGAGGAGCATGAACCCGTCTCTCATGATTTCCATGACGTGGATCTCGATCCTATGAATCACCCGGCTGAACATAGCCCTCATATCCCTGAAATGGATTCTGTGCAGGATCCTCAAATCAAGGGTAAACCTGCTGAAGGGGATCCAGCTGGTTCGTACCGAATTAGTGAAGCAGTCCACCCACTATTCGTCAATTGCTTGCTGGATAAGATAGGTCACATGGAAATAGAAATGAAGGAGGTAGTGGCACTTAATTATTCTTTGAAGGCCGAGAATACAAGATTGCAGGAGAACTCTGATTCAGCTGACAAATGCATCCTGCGTTTGAAGCGACACAAGAACCTGTTAATCCAGAAAGTTCAAAAATTATCCCGTAAGAATCATAAGAATAAAGAAATAATGTGTGAGCTAAATGCTCAAGTCGCCTTGATGCAGCTAAAAGGTCCCTTGCAGGATACATTTTCTCAAATACCGGCCACTGGTGTGAACATACAGGTTTACAATACCCCTGTTAAATCATAGCATTTTGGGATACTCACGTTTAGATGTCTAGAAAATAATTTCAAGTTTTGAAGTATGTAAATAGAAGCAGCAAATGATATGAGGTTATTTTTATTTTTCAGGTATTGTTTCCAGTTAATTACTTAGTTATGTATTTAGGGTAATTACCCTCGCATTTTGTGCTAATTCTTATTGTTTTGATATTGAAGATGATTTGGTTGGTGTTCCAGATGCGCCTTCTCTGGATTTTGATGATCACATGTTTCCATGATTATCTCCGTAGAATTGTGAAGGAACTAGTTGAAGCCGGTTTCAATTGTGAATATATCATCTTCCAGGTGTCACTAATCTACTAGTTTCTTCATCATTTTTGGTTTATCACTATAGTCCGAATCTTTTCGATTTCAGGATATCATAATGTGTAAAGAAAATGACAATTTCATTTGTCATTTTTCTTTTCTTAGCTGAAATCGGTTAAGATTTCAATAGTATAGATCATTTTTTCCTGGTAAAT
The DNA here is from genome assembly GCA_001517045.1 of Pseudotsuga menziesii. Classification (NCBI taxonomy): domain Eukaryota; kingdom Viridiplantae; phylum Streptophyta; class Pinopsida; order Pinales; family Pinaceae; genus Pseudotsuga; species Pseudotsuga menziesii. The sequence goes on from LPNX010483082.1 coordinate 448,341, forward strand.
TAGAAATATCTCTATATGAGATCTCATGTATTTGAGGGGGGTTCACAATAAGAAGGGGGGTCGATGGTTGGTTAAAGGAACTAGGCAGGATCACGTCACTTTGACATTTCTCTGCAACTAAGACAATTTCTTGTTTGTAGTTACAACATCCTTTGACTGAAGACATTATAAGTATATTAGCAGTGTTTTCATTATGGAGGTGTACTTGTAGTATCGTATGATCCTGCTATTTTGTTTTCGTAGTTTTCTATGTTTTTTTAATTTTCTTTGGAGAAATGTGAAAACGTATTACGTTATGTCATGTATTAAATTTTGATATTATCATTCTAATATATATGATATACTATTTCTGTGTATTGTCCTTTTCTTTTTCATAATTTCTTCTAAATATTTCGAGATTGTCTGCACAACATTTTTAATTACGAGTTAATTCCAGGATTAATATTATTATGCTCCTGATCAAGATAGGGTATATAGGATATGTGTGTGTTAGTTTTTCATTTAATTCATAGAAACTAGATTGAATCTGATCTTCCTATTTGCACTCTGTCAAATTATCGTTCAATCTTATTATGGATGTATATGTGTCTATATTGTAACTTTTATGATTGGTTTAGTCTGTTAAGATTTTCTTCATCATTTATTCCTGTAGACATATGTTAATTCGTTTAACTAGATGAATTTCTAGTTATGAGTTGTGTATCATATGAACTAACTTAGTAATCATTTTTAACATTTTCCCTTGTATATTCATAAGTGTAGTATATATTCAGCTAACAAACATTTACTTTATTTCTTTCCTTTGAGTCTTCTCTTGTAATTGGGAGTGATTTAAGAGAAGGAAACGGGGCCTTAATCCCATCAGAGACAACTATCTAACGACTCAGGGCAGCCTTTGAAAGCTTTTGGATCGGGTTGTCTCTTAGTTGACTATTGTGCCAATTCGACCTGTCAATAATGGCGCTAGAAGGAGGGCCAGCTTAAGAGAATGGCTGATGAAAACAATCCTGTTCACAACATTAATCACCCCTCTACTCCTCAATTCACACCACCTTCTCGATCGAGTGAATTACAGTCATCATCCCAACCACAAACGTTCCAGTCATCACAAGTATATGAGACCCCGTTGAATGATACTATTCGAAGTCTTATTCATCAGTTCAACTCTAGCGGTGCCCATCCACCTGAAGAAATTGACGAGTTCGAACAGGCCATCAATGAATCTCATGAGATTTTAACTAGAGCTTATTCAAATCTCACTAAGATCCAACCCACCGAATTTCCTCTTCCATAGATCAGACGTCCACGCACTCACCATATTGAGTCTACTTCTGAATAACAGTATAAACCTTTAGGTGTTTTCCCTAACCATCAATTACGATAGTTTTTAACGGGCATTGATCAACCTTCATCTTCTTTAGGACCACCTGCCACAGGAGGGTCTGGTCGACCCCCATCATCACCACATTCACCTCCTAACATTTTTCAAAGATCACCTTCACCACCTCCATCACCAAGGAACATGGAAAGCCTAAACCCAAACCCCAATTCCAATCTGCCATGGTTAGCACAGGATGTGGTCGATGTTCCAGGTGATCAACATCCTTTTCCAAAGCATCCCAAGAAATTGTTGCCCAAATTCAATCCCAATCTAAAAGAGCCTGCAGAAGACCATGTTAATAAATTCATGCTAGCAATTCATCTTTTGAATGTTGAGCACGAAGATGTAGTCTGTCAGCTTTTCCTTTACACATTTGAGGGAAAAGCCTCAACTTGGTACTTTTCACTTACTGTTGGTTCTATTACCAGTTGGAATGACTTCTAGTTGGATTTCATGAATAAGTTTGGAGACGATAAGACTCCAGCAATGTTGGTGTTAGAATTATCTAGGATCCATATGGAAACCAAGGAGAAGGTAAAAGACTTTAACCAGAGGTTCTTGATTCTTAGAAACAGAATCCCTGCCACCTCAAGGCCTGCTGAAGATGTCACTATTGAATTCTATACTTCAGCTTTAACCGTGTCCATGGCCATGTTTGTCAAGAGACCTGCCAAACCCACTCTCACTGAAACCTTTGATGAAGCCATTAAGGTCGAGAAGGACATGTCTGCTATTAAAACAAACCCCGGGGTAGATATGGATTTTGCTTCCTCTTCTTACAAAAAGAATGAGAATCCTTCCAAAACCACAAATCCTGATAAGAAGGATAAAGATGCACTAGACTTAGACAGCCTGTAGAGAGTCATAAAGAAGCTATCCAACGAAATCATTGATCTGAAGAAAAGTACTTCTGAAAGTATTCCAAATAAATAACCACCCAGGCAGCCTTTTAGAAGACCATTCCAAAATATAGCCGCTAAACAAACCCCACCTTCTGAGACTAGTAATGTAGATGAAATTAATAACTTCCTAAAATTATTGGTCTTAGGCTTAGAAACATCAGCTAAAAGTGAAACCCAATCTTCAGGACATAATTCTGAGGATGCCCAAGGTACAGATAATAACACTGAAGAACAACCTCCTCAAATTATCAGTCACTTCTGGGATACCATAGAAGTGACCGATGATGAAGAGGTTGCTGCTATAAATATCAATCAGCATCAATACAATACTAGAATCAAGAAAAATCAGTCCCCAGGGGAACCCTCCACAACACCTACAGATGACAATTTAACTATCAAAACAAGAAACCAAGCTTCAAACACTGAGTCTACACCTTCTCTTGATTTAGAGTATGATCCGGTTGAATATTTGAAGAAACTTAGAGCCAATATTTCTATCTTCAAACTCCTCAAATTTCCTGCTATTCGAGACAAGATTATTCAAGGGGTTTCTCTAAATAAAAACGGCAAAACTTCCTCCACTCAAAACAGTTCTGCTAGTACTAAAGACAATCCAACAAAAGCAGCAGTCAACGCCTCGTCCATAGGTAAGAAATCAGATTCCTCAACTCCTCCTTTTTTGCTTACATTTGAAATATGCAATCGTAAGGTACATAATTGTATGATAGATTTAGGGGCTTCAAAAAACGTCATGCCATATTCGGTATGTAAAAAACTTAATTCAGTCCCCATACCATGTGATACAAACATTGTGCAACTTGACCGATCTAACGTAAAGGTAATAGGAAAGATAAATGAAGTATTGATAAGATTCGCCTCAAACCCTCAGGTTCATTTCATCATTGACATAATTGTTGCAGATATCCGTGAGGCATATGGCTTATTCCTCAGTAGAGATTGGTCTAAAAAATTGAAGGGATATTTTGCAATGGACTTGTCACACTTATGGCTACCTCATAATGGTCGCCCAAACAAAATCAGAATTGATCGAGAGCGTTATATGAAGCACACGGTCACCGAACTGGAGGACTCAAACAAACCAGTGTTATTTGTTGATACTATAATGGGAAATTATATGGTGGATTCCTTTTTTGGAAACTTTGAGGCTGGAACTTCATCAGTCCAAAATCCAGAACAACAGTTCGAATTTTTTCATTTTACGCAAGTTACGGACGACATTACAGCTATAAATACTGTACATCTAGACTTGAATAATGGCCTCTAGTCCCTATACTTTGACGAATCTAAGTCAAAGGAAGGGGCTGGGGCCGGTTTCTTGTTAATAGAACCCCACAGAAAAAGGTATTTTGTTGCTTGCAGGTTGGAATTTGAGTGTACTAATAATATTTCTGAATATGAATCCCTTATTCAAGGGCTGAAAAAGGCAATTGATCTAGGAGTAAAGCTCTTGTAGTATTAGGAGATTATGAAATTATCATTTGACAGGTACGCAACACTATACATTGCATTGCTGGTCATCTAAAAAATTACCAGATAGAGGTGTGGAATTTATTATTATCGTTTGAAGCTTTTAATATAAATTATATTCCTCGTTATTTGAATCAGGAAGCAGATCTATTAGTGAATGTTGCTTCAAGGCTAATTCCATCTAAAGGGATATTTGTTGATTCATTCTCTATCAAACTGCTTTTCAGGCCTTCCATACCTGATAATATTGTCAATTGGAGAATCTTTGACCATGATGAGCAATTAATTGAGTTTTTGACCATTAAGGACACCTTCAAAGATGCAGTCATCGATGAGATAACTCATGATGAAGATTTGTACAACTTTTCGGTAATTCACAAACCATGTTCGATTGAAGAATCTCTTAATAAGGTTAGTACCATTCCTAAGTCTATGATTAAACTTGAGAAGTTCTATGATTTGAAGGACAAATTTAAAGGTGCAAGGAACTGTAAAACCAACAGCTCTACTATGCAATCTGAATTTATAAATTTAAGCACTAAACATAATCCTCAATGTGTCAATCTGGGTAGTACATGTACCCCCCAAGAAAAAATAGCCTTCATACAAATATTTAATGAGTTTAAAGAAATTTTTGCTTGGACATATGATGATATCAAGACATTTGATCTAAACATAATGCAACATGTCATCCCGATGAAACAACGGGCTAAACCCTTCCAGCAGAAATTGAGAAAAATGCACCCTAGCCTGGAACCGGCTGTTAAGAAAGAGCTTAACAAGCTCATGGCTGCTAGAATAATATTTTCAGTGTGGCATACGAAATGGGTGGAAAATATCATCCCGGTTAGAAAGAAAAATGGTGAGATTAGGTTATGTGTCGATTTTCGAAATCTAAACAAGGTTTTAGAAAAAGATAATTATCCCGTTCCCCCTATGGAAAAGATCTTACAACATGTTTCTGGATCTGAAATGTTCTCACTTTTAGATGGATTCTCGGGATACAATCAGGTATTAGTATCCAAAATAGATCAGTAGAAAACAACCTTTAGAACCCATTGGGGAACTTAAGCTTACAGGAAAATGCCATTTGGTTTAATCAATGCCGAAGCAATGTTTCAAAGGGCAATGGATATTGCGTTCAGAGGCCTAATCAGACAATCTATTGTCATTTACCTAGACGATGTTACTATTTTTTCAAAAAATAGGGTTGATCACCTAACACATTTGAGGAGGGCTTTTGAATGTTGTAGGAAATATGGTATCTCCCTGAATCCCAAGAAATCTACCTTCGTGGTTACAAAAGGTAAATTATTGGGTTTTGTGGTTTCAAAACAAGGTATCAATATTGACCCTGAACGAACCCAAGCTATATCATAGATTTCTATGCCTAATTCAAAGAAAACTATGCAATCATTTCTAGGGAAAATAAATTTTGTCTCCAGGTTTATTCCTTGGTTCACTGAGATTGTCAGACCCCTTCAGAAAAAGATTAAGAAAGATGCTGATTTCAAATGGTCTACTGAAGAAAAGCAATCCTTTCACGATATATTAAAAGCTATTTCTGAATCACCCACCTTAATGAGCCCTGATTTATCCAAACCATTTATTTTGTACACCTTTGCATCTGACTCTTCGTATGCCGCTGTTTTAACGCAGAAAAATCAGGAAAACAATGAAGCTCCCATCGTTTTTACAAGTTCTGGTTTTAACGGCACAGAGCTCAATTATCTAGAAGTAGACAAATAGGCCTTTGCTATTTTTAAGTCAGTAAAACATTTTCGGCCATATCTGCTAAAGTCTCATACCAAGGTTATTGTGTCGTATTCCGTAGTCAAAAATATTTTGGTGCAAAAGGACTTGGGTGAAAAGTGAGCCCATTGGGTTACAGCGCTTCAGGAGTATGACCTGGAAAACAAGCCTTTGAAGATTGTCAGAGGATAGGGACTTTGTAAGTTAGCAGCCGGATCTTCAGACATGTCGAAATCTGATCTGCACTTTATCGATGAACATTCTCTGTTTAAAAGGGAAGTTGTTCCAATCTCAGTGCGCTCTGATTCCTGGTATCATGACATTAAGTTTTTTCTATTGCATGGAAATGCTCCTGAACATTTAGATTCACATAGCAAAAGGGATTTGAGATTAAGATCTGCTCCTTATCAGCTGATTGATAACGTTCTATTCAAAAAAAATTCGAATGGGTACTCCTTCGTTGTTTAGAAAGAAATGAAGCTGATAGTGTGTTGTCTCAATTACATGCAGGACCAGCTGGGGGACACTTTAGCGGGGAAACTACTGCACATAAGGTACTCAAAGCTGGATATTACTGGCCTACTTTGTTCAGAGATGCATATGCCTTTGCTAGGAAATGCCAGGAGTGTCGGAGAGCATATGGAAGACTTAAGAAAGCAGCATTACCTCTCCACCCTGATATTGTTGAAGTTCTATTTCAACAATGGGGTTTGGACATTGTTGGTCCGATTACACCAGATTCCTCACAGTAGCACAAGTACATTCTGACAACCACTGATTATTCCACTAGATGGGTTGAAGCCATCCCTTTGCGAGTGGTTAACTCAACACAGGTGATATCATTCCTTGACTATTCTATTGTCACTAGGTTTGGCATTCCAGAATCTTTGATCTTTGACAATGCAACCTATTTTTCTTCTTTAGAATTAACAAAATACGCATTGGAAAAGGGTATAAAATTGAATTATTCAACTAATTACTATCCTCAAGGTAACGGATTAGCTGAATCCTCCAATAAAAAATTAATCAAGATTCTAAAACGCACAGTGGTTAATCATCACAAAAATTGGCACAAAGCCTTATTAAATGTCGTGTGGGCTGACAGAGTGACTCCCAAAGCTGCCATAGGTAATTCTTCTTTTTGCCTGGTATACGGTAAAGAAGATATTCTACCTCTCCATCTATTTTTACCCTCTCTACAGCTCTCCCAGTCAGTGCAGGAAACAGGATGTTCTGCCATGGAACATTGGATTAATACTTTGCTGAAACTGGAGGAAGAAAGAGAGTTAGCCAAAAAAAAATTGACCAACACCAGAAGACAGTGAAACGCTGGGTCGATCATAGAAAATCATCTAGTAGATATTTTGAAGTAGGCGATCTAGTTCTAAAATGGGACAAAGCGCACGAAGAAAGAGGAAAACATACTAAGTTCCAATGCCTGTGGCTGGGACCATTTATCATTATAGAAAAGCTTGGTCCTAGCACATTCAGGTTGCAGACGCTAGAGGGAGACATCGAGAACCTTCTGGTAAATGGCCATCTAATCAAAAAATATTTCTGTTGATACCCCTTAGGGGATTATCCTGTACATACCTTGTGTTATTTTCTCGGTTGTGGAACTTTTTAGTGTGTTCATTTTATTTGTTTGCTTTGAATTTCCTATAACGTCTATTTGCTGTTTCATCTACATAATTTTTTAGAGTGACCAATTCATTTAATATCTGGCTGATGACTTTTCACCAAATCTTGTGGATGACTTACAAATCATGTATCATGATCTTTACTATCCTGAGTATTTCCATGCTTCCCTTAAAAGTTCACTAATAACTGTTTTACATCTTGAACAATGAACGGGTCTTTCACCTTTCTAAATCTTACCAGAAACTCTTAATTCATATAAATATAAATTGATAAGACGAGCCTCCGCAAAGATTTCTCCAAAATGATTAGCATAGCATTCGTCAAAGGTTATCTATTCAAGTCTTTTACGCCACCCCCTCTCGTTAAGAGAGCTATACTTGCCTCCCCATCTACTAAGATAATATCATTTGAGATAAAATATAACTACAATCTGGCCATGGTTGGATCTGAATACAAAGTAATTAATTTAAAAAATAAATAAAAAATCTAAAGGACAGAGGGTCTCATTATGAGCCAGTCTATTCAGGATTATAGATCTGCATTCAGTGACATTGTCACTTCTGGTCACCAAGCCAGGACAATGGCCCTTAGACAAAACACTAAGGGATAAAAGGTCTCATCACGACCCAGTTTATTCACTGTAGTGCATATTGGTGACTGACATGGTTACTACCTGGTTACCAAGCCAGATTCGTGGCCTTCAGGTATTTTCAAAAAAAAAAAAAGAGAAGAAAATGATAGTAATATTTCAACCTGACTAGAATTGTCTATCTATAGCAGGCAGATGGGATACTAGCATTCTTTGGGCTTTGAAGCAACCCTGTCGAGGCTATGGATGCCTGCTGGAAACAGGGCCATGCTTGTGGTATTGAGATTTTATTCTTCAAAACCAAGACACCTACTGCCTTACTTCATTTGGACTAACTTTTGTGAGAGACCTGATCTTTATTAAATAAATAATTAAAAGTGTAAATTTCTGGTAAGTTTTAGAAATATGAAATCGTTGAATCTGTTTAAGATGCCAAATATTGACTTCCACATAAGTGGTATACATGAGGGATCTAATTTATTTTTTATTTCATGATTTCAGGCCAAGAAAACAGAGATAATTGTTCCACCCAGTCAGTCGCCATCTGTTGTGCTCTTACCCAACAGCCTCGAAAAATTTCATCAAGCAAAATAATTTTTTTGAGTTTAAACATTTGAATTTCTCATTTCAAGTTACTGAATCAAGAGCTACTGAAACAGTGAAATTTCATTATTTTATAACCTTGGGGACTATTGTTATTTGGCAAAATTACTATATTAAAACCATTATTTTGAATGGATTTGTGTCTCAAATTAGGGGATAAGTTCTTTTTGGTTTATATGCCTTTCACCATAACCTGACCATAAGCCTTATTTGAACATTCATCATTTGGTATGTTTTATTTGTGTTTTAATTGCAAATTTAACAAGGTTGTTGAACATGGAAGGCTAACTATTTCGCGCTTGGGTGCCTTATCAAAGTCATGCAAATCTTTGTCCCTAAGGTTTATCCTCCAATCTTCGAACTATGCTTAATCCAACCACAAGCATTTAATCTCAACCTTTGTAATATTCTCCGTACATGGCTTATATTTCTGCATTCAATGGTTGGGGTTGATATAATTGGTTATGTGATATTTGTTTTCACGTAGCATGCTCACCATTTTTCAAAGGTCGGAATTATTATATATCAAGGTCTGTGTTTTAACACCCAAGGTTCTTTGCCTATGGTCAGTTCAAATCGCATCGCCATCCCCAAATCTGATCCACCTTATTGAGGCTGTTATGTAATCATTACACACATATAGAACTCTTTTAATGACATTTAATTCCAGTATGAGCGTAGCGTCGTGTCTTCCTGCTCATTGAACACCTGTACTTTATTCGATTCGTGGTTGTATTTCGATCAAGCCAACTAAAGCATGGCTAGGCGAGGTTGTTCTAGGGTCTTCACCATCTTGTGCCATTATTCGATCACCTCTCTGTATAATCATTCCTGTTCACTCATGCCGATTTTACAGGGTTTCTGTGTGAGTTTATCGATGTCTTATTTCCTTTATGAAAAATTTAGATTTCATTGTCCATGGTTTTTTCTTGGCTTTTGTTTTGAATGGTCTCTCTCCAGCACTCTAGGTTATTGTAGTCCATTGTATTTATTCTTTGCACAACTGTGTACATTCGCACTCGTAGTTATGGCCCCAATTGTCAGGGTTGAACCTGATAAGATGAAGTATCTAGATGAGGATCTGGAGCTCCTAGCCAAAGTAGAGGTGGTCGGGTGGCTTCCCTTTTTCCACAAATTCGCAGACTCGAACCCTGAAGTTACTAGGTTGTATGCCGTCTCGCTGGTTGGTGGCAGAGCCAAGGTGTCCGACCTTCAGTTCATAGTGGATGAGCACATAGTCGCATTGGCCATGGACCTACCTTTAGCAGGTGAACGCTGTTTTAAATCTAAACAGATGAAATCTACCGAATGGTGGAAAATGCTAAAAAGACCCTGTCAAGAAGTGTCTTTCAGGGCTGGTGTGGCGCGCAAGTATTTTAAAAGGGAATGGAGGCCTGTGTTGGAGGTCATTCACAGGTACGTTACTTGCGAGGGTCATCTTTCTTCTACGTATGTTTATCATCTTAGGTTAATGACTGTATTTCTTGGTCAACCTATAAATCTACCTTATTACTTAGTCCAAAGTATGACTAATATGTCTGTAGCCATCAAGAAAGGGCCTAAAAATATTGGTCGAAGTCTTTTCCACCATGGTATCGTTAGAATGCTAGTGGAAATGGAGCTGTCCAAACAGAATACGACCTGGGACCATTTTCTTGAGCAAAACAGTTTCATGACGTTTTTCCACTGCCAATTTGATTGCACAGAGGAGTGTTCTTGGCATTAGCAGCCTTGTGAAACCCCAATTCCACCTGCACATAACTCTCTACCAAACCCTAATGCTCATGTAAACCCTAGCATCCAGAAGAACTGCGCTCCCGCTCCTAAGCAAGGTCCCGGCTCTCCCGTGCGTCCTGAATGAAAGAGGAAGTCTGTAAACTCTTCCCTGGTAACTTGGAACCATGATGATGAACCTTGCAGATAGATGAGTAAGACACCAAGTGTTAGGGTTACGGGCAAGGTAACTAGGAGTATGGTGGGTAAAGCTAATAATGTTAAGCCCTCTGTGAAGGAAAGTAAAGACATAGAAACAATTGTATTGGATGATGAGGAGCATGAACCCATCTCTCATGATTTCCTTGACGTGGATCCTGAGCCTGTGAATCACCCGGCAGAACATAGCCCTCATATCCCCAAAATGGATTCTGTGCAAGATCCTCAAATCAAGGGTAAACCTGCTGAAGGGGATCCAGCTGGTTCAAACCGAATTAGTGAAGTAATCCACCCACTATTCGTCAATTGCTTGCTGGATAAGATACATTGCATGGAAATAGAAATCAAGCAGGTAGTGGCACTTAATGATTCTGTGAAGGCCGAGAATACAATATTGCAGGAGAACTTTGATTAAGCTAACAAATGCATCCTGCGTTTGAAGCGACACAAGAACCTGTTAATCCGGAAAGTTCAGAAATTATCCCGTAAGAATCATAAAAATAAAGAAAGAATCCATGAGCTAAACGCTCAGGTCGCCTTGATGCAGCTAAAAGGTCCCTCGCAGGATCCATGTTCTCAAATACCGGCCACTGGTGTGAACATACAGGTTTACAATACCCCTGTTAAATCATAGCATTTTGAGATACTCACGTTTTGTACAGATGTCTAGAAAATAATTTCAGGTTTTGAAGTATGTAAATAGAAGCAGCAAATGATATGAGGTTATTTTTATTTTTCAGGTATTATTTCTAGTTAATTACTTAGTTATGTACTTAGGGTAATTACCCTCGCGTTTTGTGTTAATTCTTACTGTTTTGATATTGCAGATGATTTGGTCGATGTTTCAGATGTGCCTTCTATGGATTTTGATGATCACATGTTTCCAGGATTATCTTCGTATAATTGTGAAGGAACCAATTGAAGTCGGCTTCAATTGTGGATATATCGTCTTCCAGGTGTCACCAATATACTAGTTTCCTCATCATTTTTGGTTTATCACTATAGTCTGAATCTTTTCAATTTCAGGATATCGTAATGTGTAAAGAAAATGACAATTTCATTTGTCATTTTTCTTTTTTTAGCTGAAATCGGTTAAGATTTCAATAGTATAGATCCTTTTTTCTTAGTAAATTAGAAATATCTCTATATGAGATCTCATGTATTTAAGGAGGGGGGTTCACAGTAAGAAGGGGGGTCGATGGTTGGTGAAAGGAACTAGGCAGGATCACGTCACTTTGACATCTCTCTGCAACTAAGACAATTTCTTATTTGTAGTTACAGCATCCTTTGACTGAAGATATTATAAGTATATTTGCAGTATTTTCGTTATGGAGGTGTACTTGTAGTATCGTATGATCCTGCTATTTTCTTTTCGCAGTTTTCTATGTTTTGTTACTTTTCTTTGGAGAAATGTGCAAACGTATTACGTTGAATTGTCGATCTATTCTGGGTTAACTTGCAGATTCATGTCATGTATTAAATTTTGATATTATCGTTCTAATATATATGATATACTATTTCTGTGTATTGTCCTTTTCTTTTTCAGAATTTCTTATAAAGATTTCGAGATTGTCTGCACAGCATTGTTAATTACGAGTTAATTCTGGGATTAATATTATTATGCTCTTGATCAGGATAGGGTATATAGGATATGTGTGTGTTATTTTTTCATTTAATTCATAGAAACTAGATTGAATCTGATCTTCATATTTGCACTCTGTCAAATTATTGTTCAATCTTATTATGGATGTATATGTGTCTATATTGTAACTTTTATGATTGGTTTAGTTTGTTAACATTTTCTTCATCATTTATTCCTGTAGACATATGTTAATTGGTTTAAATAGATGAATTTCTAGTTATGAGTTGTGTATCATATGAACTAACTTAGTAATCATTTTTAGCATTTTCCCTTGTATATTCATAAGTGTAGTATATATTCAACTAACAAACATTTACTTTATTTCTTTCCTTTGAGTCTACTCCTGTAATTGGGAGTGATTTAAGAGAAGGCAACGGGGCGTTAATCCCGTCAGAGACAACTATCTAACGACTGGGAGCAGCCTTTGAAAGCTTTTGGATCAGGTTGTCTCTTAGTTGACTATTGTGCCGATTCGGCCTATCAACACAGCTCAGAATTCATACTTGCTATGCTCCATCTATTGTTTCAGGTATTCACCAAAGTTTATTCTAAAGTTAATAAATAATTCATTTCTTACAATGCTCTGTGTTGATGTTCTATTCATGTTCCTCCTTTCGACCAGACAATTAAAAATCGACTGTGATTGAATGGCTACCTTACCCCTGTGTTGAAATCGTTTGCGTTTAAGTTCTAATTATTTTTGTTGTGTATCTTGACTCCATCGCCCAATGGTGCAGTGTTTTCTTTCAACCAATTTTACAAACAATTTATTGTTGCACTTTTGTATATATATCTGGCATTATTAACATTTGGCGAGATATCCCTCTCTGAAGAGAAGAAGGCTAGTTCTCTCTTTAGAATTGGTTTTGCTATTACCCGGGAGCGGGCCTTCCGCAACCTTTGGGCTCATTTTTGGTGCTAACACACTGCATAGCGTAGGATAGGCCTACTGAGAAAGAGGAAGGTGACATGCAGATGAAAGAATGGGTTTTTTAGTCCCAACGAATCCATCTATGTTTTCCCTGCTACTTTCGACTGCAAAATGTGGATCTGCTAATAACCCTTCGGAATGTGCTAGATCTTTGATTACTATAGTATATGATGGGTTTACAAGATAAACCTAGATGATATATCCTATAAGATACTAGGGAAGATATCTCATTGTCGAACCCTTGCTAGCTGAAGACACCGTCTCCAACCCCAACTGCCACGACTGCACGCTGTGCTGCTGCTCGAAAATCCAATATCAATCAACAATAACAATAGATATCTTCTTTGGTATCATAACCCTCTTAAATAGAGTCTCATGTACTTTTAGGGTTTGCATGTCACTTTTAGGGTTTATGCTTCACTTTTGCATCCATGCATTTCTAATTTGATGTTGACTTTAATAATAACTAAACAAGGCCTGAATGATCTACATGCTTTAGGATATGAACTCTGATGGCCCTCCTTCTACATCGATGACTTAATAATGTTGAATTGTTGTCCCTTCTGATCCTACTGCTATCAGTCCTCATTTATTCCCTTTTTATAAAAAATGGAACATAACAATCCTCCCTCGCCAATGATTGCTTTTCCTCAAGCAATTTCAACACAACTCCACAATCAATCAAACTGAACAAACTAAATTCGAGGATGATCCCAGTGTCCCAAATTATCCTAGGATATTTGTAGCACCCTCTGCTCAAAGCACTGCACTGCACGGTACCATCACAACATATCCCATGGAAGCCTCCTATGAGTAGAGTAACAAACCAGGATGTAAATGAGGTACCATCACAATAGATCTCCTGAAAGCATCCTCTAGCGATCACCAAAATACAAGTCACTATATTCCTAGGGTCCCAAATCAATCTGAGGGTTGTAGAGATCAAAATGAATCCACGGCTACCCTGCATAGTATCGACACAAGGAGCATCCTGAAGAGTCCCAATTAACCCTATCAGTAAACATTGTATCCATCCCTCATACTGTCTCCCACCTGGATCCCAATGCAAACTTGTGCATCTTTCATCCCAAATATCCCAAGGCTCTTATGGGACTATACCCTAGGCTAGGAATGTATTCCTAAGAATCGACCACTCAATAGGACACTAAATCTTAATCTATCTCCAATCCAATCCCCAAAAAGGACCTTGTCCATAAGCACCATCACAAGGAATAATCCTACCAAGCTGACATTCTGCCCTTCTAATTTCAACTGGAATTCTCATATATAGCTTCCCAATTTCTTGATCCTGGATAAACTTTAAAAACCATCCGCCATTATGAAAATATGGACTCAAGCTACTCCAAGCTTTGTCTATGTACTCCTGAAGAGGACTTCTTTGAAATGTAATAGTATGTTTCTTCTGCTGCCCCATAAAGGAATCCAAATTCTCTTTAATACTAGAAATCCTCACCACTGACTTACTACATACAACTCGAAGAACTGTAAGCTCAACATCTTGTTTTACTATGGTGTATCGAATATCTTGGTCCTCTCTTCATTGCTAGAATGATTTCTTTAACACGCTGAATCTTATTTCGGTGGATATCATCTGGAATCTCTATATCATGCATGTATAAACTCTCCCTAACTTCTATGTGTGACTTCCCACTTTATCGACTGTTGTGCTCATTGACTTACACCACATGCATTTCGTCTATCATAACTGTCTGGACTCCTAATGTAGGTGATGAAGAGTATACCAACTCCAACTCATCATACAGCTTGACCACAATATTACTAGCGAATGTGATGGTGTTTCTAGACTCACAGAATGGATCTACTGCTATCTCCTCATGCACATCCTCACCATGTACTGTTAACTACAAATCAAGATCACCAACAACCTGTACTTCGTGCTCATCTTTCTTAACTCCCCCAACTATTCCTTTAAGGAGATCCTCATCCAAATCATTGGGCTACCTCCTAAACTTGATGGTGTAATAATCTTGAAAGGAAAATGCTGCACATACCTCATCACCCAAGGCTAGATACTCCTGATATTGAGGAAAGTGTTGAAATACTGCTAACCTCTGCAAATCTCTACTCTAGCTGATGGAATCTGCTAGGGTGGTGGGCCTATTGTAAGCTTTGGGTTTGTTCTTACTTTTAAAGTGGTAGAATTCCGTGAAGTTCATGGCTGAATGGAAGTCATCTTTTAAATATCTATACTCTCTCAGATATCCATTCATGGATTCTTCTGGTTCTACTTGTGCTAGAGGCCTTGTAGCTGGACTATCTAAGAATTGATGCATGGTAGGTTGGGAAGGTGTGTTGTATATATGGGGATGGATATGCATGTTGGTATGTAAGTGCTCCCCACTACTACTGGTGGATACCCTGTCAGTATTGGGAAACAAGGGACTGTGTGGGGTGGGCCCATTTTTGTCTGTCATTTGCTTCAAGGTACTCATCATTTCTTTTTTCCCAGTAGTGAGTTTTTTTATGTCTGATATGAGACTATTGAAAGTTATTTTATCATCATCAGCCATTGAATCTTTTCCCTTTCCAAACTAATACTCTATGTACCCCAACTCAATGTCCTCTAACTCTTCTTCTCCTCTATCACTATTTCTAAACCTCTGTCTTCGGTAAGTAATGTTGTATGGGTCTTCTGCATTCATTTACAATTTTCCATGCCCACAACTGGCAAGGAACATGCTCCGATACCACAGTAATATCCCAAATATTGATATTCTATAATTTTCTATGATATTGCTAACTCGTACACTCAATCTCATACAAATTTGCAAAATAACTGTGCATGCAAACTCGCCATGCAAAAAATCCCTAAAATATAGATGAATTAGGGTTAGGGTTTTGCAGAGAGAAATTAACACTTACCACTCATATTCTGGCTAATAATGACTCTAGAGATAGCTGCATGCATAAGTATATGGATGGGTAGTCTAATAATGCTATTTTCCTCCCGTGTTACAACCCCGCAGTACTGTAAAAACCCTCCAGACCGAAGGTGACGTTTTTGTAGGAGGAGATGTTCGTTCGGGATGAAACTTTCTGAGCTTGTCCATCTGCTGATGCTAGAGAGATGGCCTGGCACATGCGGAGGTTTTGTTGTATCTAAGTCTCCAACCCCAACTGTCACAGCTGCACGCTATGTTGCTGCTCAAAACTCCATTATCAATCAACAATAACAATAGATATCTTCTTTAGTCTCATAACCCTCTTAAATAGAGTCTCATGTAATTTTAGGGTTTTCGTGTCACTTTTAGGGTTTTTGCTTCACTTTTTCATTCATGCATTTGTAATTTGATGTTGAATTGAATAATGACTAAACAAGGCCTGAATGCTCCACATGCTTTAGGATATGAACTCTGTTGATGTATATGTAACTTCGGAATGTATTCTTCTATGTATCTTATGTATTGTAACCCGATGTTTATTCCGTGATGTTTCTATTATGTATTTGAGTCATGTCGTCATGCCCTGATATTCCGATTGGGAGGATTAATAATGTAAACAAGTCAAGTCAAGTCATTAGGTAAGTCCCCACAGTTTCGGGGCACTTGAGTTATTATACACTAATTAAGGTGTAGGCTCGAGTAGTAATTATTAGGTTGAGCCTATGTGTGAAAAGGAAATTCAAGTGAACGGATGAATATAAATAGAGAATGAGAGTCTCTCTATTTATCACTTGTGAAATACATCACTTGCTCTCCCAAGTGTGGCGCACTACTGGAGAAGGAAATTTTGGGACTAGACAGAAGACAGAAGACTACTGCTGTTTTGGGAGATCTCTTACTGTTTTGGTGTTGATTCTATCTTAGAGGAAGTTACGGGGTTTTCTCCTTTATGGTTTCCCCAAGGAAAACTCTTTGTGTCTCTTGTCTCTTGTGATGTGCTTGTGTTTTATTGTTGTGCTTGTTATTCTCTCAGTGAAAAGATCCTAAGATCATAATGCTAGCTTAAATGTGATGAAAAATTAACATGGTATTAGAGCTAACCTGAGAAGAAGACATTATGAAGCTACAGGAACTAGGGCTTCTTATTTTTTGGATCTTCCTCCACATATTTTCAGCAAAATCATGCTAAGATGACTCCCCATTGAAGGGTGCATCTTTCTGTCGATGCGGAATTCAATCTCAAGCATTTTCAGTTTCGATGTGTAAATTAGGGATTTCTACAGAAGAAGAATTTTTGAGTGAGACCAGAATAGGGCTATTCTCCTCATAAAAATCAAAGTTTAGAGACCTGGATCAATAAATTTGGTTGGGTGAAACTCCAGGAAAGTCAAACCCTAGTTTGACCCTGAGCTAGGAGAAACCCTAAATACTAAAACTGCTAAGTTTTGGTACAGTCGCTATATTCTGAGATTGGAAAAGTCTTAGAAGCTGAAAACTTTAAGGGCCAAATATAAAATCCTGATGAATCCTGTGTCCAAAAATCATACTTAGAATCGTTGTACTCCAGGAGATATGATCTCTCCAAGTTAGGGTTCCCGCCTCTTCCAGAATTCATCCCTAAATAGGACATCTGGGGAGATCTGCAATATATTGAGCTACAGAGGTCCAAATGGAATTCATGAAGATTTTCAAGAAAGGGCACGGAATTTACCTTTGGTGGTCCAAATATCAGACTCAGAAGATGAACCAGTGACACGTGGCATGCCATACAACTTCGTTGTTCTAAACAGTCCTGTAACAGAGAACCTTGGGAAAAGGATCATAAATCCAAAATGGTGAAACCAATTCTGATGAGACTTGTGTTTTTGGATCAGGGACATGCGAGGTTACCTCAATGAGAAATTTCAGACACAGAGGAGTAGTAATTTCAGATATATGACAGAAACAGTAACTGGAATTTCTGCAGAAGAAATTGGAAAATTAGGGCTTCCTGTTCCGAGAGCTTCCCTCCACTATTTTCAGAAAAGGAGTACATTGGACAGCTCCATTTGAAGAGATATATATGTTTATCCAATTAGATCTGAAATATTCCAAGTTTTGAAAATTAGGGTTTCTGTGACAAACCCTAGATCAACGAACTCCGGGACAAGGACGGACACCTCAAATCGGTAAGATCTAATCCTTTGCTATTTCCATTTGAGGTTCTCATTTCAATATGATATATCACATCAGCTTGGTGAAAATCTTGGGGAAGTTGACAACTTCCAATCCTGGAAGTATCTGATCTCTCTAAAGAAACTAGATTGGACACCTACCTGAGTATAGAGGTTCCAGTTTCAAAGGGAGACGAGGTTAGAAGCCTTTCAAAAGAAGAACTTGGTCAAGGCCAAAGAAGACATCATGCTCATGCTGCAGAGGATGATGAACCATCCAGAAAGAGATCCAGATATGAAAGTGAATATTCTTCAAGCAAGGATGAATATGTTCTAATATCAGCTCTCATAGGTAACATTACTCATGGAAGTGATGATTGGCTTATAGACAGTGGGGCTTCCAAACATATGACGGGATTCAAGGAATCCTTTGTAAGACTGTCAGAACATGAATCACCTCACAAGGTGAAACTAGGAGATGACTACCAATATCCAATAATAGGTAGTGGGGAATCTTCATACAAGCTAGACTCTAGTAAGTCTCTAACAATGAAAGAAGTATTTTTTGTGCTAGGATTGAAGAAGAACCTTCTCTCCATTTCAGCATTGATGCAAAAGGAATGCGGGATGCATTCATAGATGGTCAAGTCATCATATGGCCAAAAGGAAAGACTATCGATGATGATGTAGTGATTGAAGAACAAGAAGGAGGCTTGTACAAATTGAAGGGATATCTAGAACAAGCCTTCATCCATGACACAGTAGAACCAAATGAGCTTTGGCATTACAGAGCACTACCTATTGCAAGCAAAGCTGTTGAAGGTCTTCCAGAATTTCAAGCTATTTGAAGGGAAGAACAAAATCAGAATATGAATTAAGGAAAATAGTTGAAGAATGTGAAGATCCAGAATGTAGAGACCATGCAGTCATAAGAGTCTCTCAAATCAAAGAACAACTTGAAGCGGTAAAAGGAAAAGTGAAGAATGCAAAAGTGGTGATGTCCACCTTGAATGGCCTCCCAGGATCGTGGAATTCATTCATGTGAGGAATGTGTGCTAGAAGGAAGTGATTACTTTCAATAGACTCTAGAAAGAGAACTCACAAGAATAAGAAGCTCAAGAAGAGAAGGTGGGAGCAACTGAAGATCAAGCTCTTTCCATCCAAAGAATATCCCTCAAGCAATGAGGAATATGAAGAACTCAACTCTTGAAGAACTTCTTATCCACCTTAGCTTTTGGATAAGAAATGATGCTATTATGAATGAAGAAGACGATAAAGCTGAAGGCTCAAGAATGAGTCTACCCTCGAAACAAATAAAGATAAGTATTCAATTGTCATTTCATTATTTTATTTTGTTATGCATTTTTTTATATTCAGTTACTGTATTATGCATGATAGGATGTTTGCATTAATGACAGAATACTACTAATATGCACGTAATGGGTAAGTAGCTCATGGGGCTATACAAATTCTCCATTGCTACTTATCTAGAATGAAACCTCTTTGCTGACATATTGGATCAGTGCAAAATCTCAATGTTGTCCTTGTAGAGATGGAAGGCATCTAGAAAGTTTCAATGAGATATGGATGAATGTTGTATTGGCTAAAGTAGTTGCATGATTATATATTTATGCATAAGTGTTTGCCAGTATAAATATTCCTTATGAAATGTTTCTAACCATACAATTGCATTTGACTTGTAGGAAAGATCGCATACATAATCGCCTACAAGCAAAGAAGAATGAAGACTTGTTCCGAAGAACAAGTGATGATAGTTCAAAGACTAAGAATAATATGACAAGTGCAGTGACATCATTGATGCAAAACCTTCCAGCCACCAAGAAGAAAGGGAAGATCAGTTCAAGAAGAATGATGTCTGGGCGTAGTATCGAGACCTGAAGAGAAGCTCATATTTCCATCATATAGTAGATGGAAACATCGTGGGATACAAAGAAATATTTGTAGCATGAGGCTTCTCATTAAGAGAAGGCATAGTCTACAAAGAAACATTTACAGCTAATAGAAGTGAAGTCACATGACATGCATAATCATGTGTGCAAATGGAAGAAGGCCTTGTACGGGTTCAGAAGACACCCATGGGATAACACATACATGATGAGCCTGATGAAGATCTTAACCTTTGCTACAAGGTTGAAGATGCAAGTCTATACACTAGATGGTCACATAGAATATTAGTAGCATAGGAAGCTACTTGTCACTCTGGTACAGAATGTTTTCAGTGCATAGAGTATAGAAGATAGAGGGAGTATGATGCTTCGCTTCAGAGGGAGTGACTACAGAATATCTTGAGGATCGACAAGGTACGACAGGATGGGAAGATTACTGATGAGTCTAGGCTTTACTGAGAGTAAAGTGGATTTCAACCTTTGCTTCAAGGTTGAAGGTGGAAGACCAGTGATACTCCTGTTATGTGTCGATGCACTATTGTTCTAGGTATGGAGGTGTGGAAGAATACAGATGGAATATTCCTTGGACAACGGAAGTATGCAGTAGAGATCCTAAAAAGGTTCAGGATGATGGACTGCAAGGATATGGCTACACCTATGGCATCGAACCTGAAGCTATTGAGTGATGCTTCGTCAGAGTCGGTTGATGCTACGATGTATCGTCAGATGATTGGGTCATTGATGTCCCTGACGAACACGAGACTAGATATTTGCTTTGCTATGAACACCTTGAGCCAGTACCTGATAGATCCAAGAAGTGTTCACTTAACTGCTGCAAAGAATATTTTGAGGTACCTGAAGGGTACAATTGATTATGGGCTCAAGTATAATGCGAATTAGAAGATTAACCTAGAGGGTTATGTTGATTCAGATTGGGCAGGCAGTGCCATCGACAGGAAGAGTACTTCTTGAGGCTGCTTCAGTATAGGATCAGGTGTGATCTCTTGGTTTAGCAGGAAGCAATCCTGTGTGGCACTGAGTACAATTGAAGCAGAGTATGTCACAGCTTGTTCAGCTAGTTTTGAGGGAGTATGGTTGCGGAAGCTACTATCTGATATATTTGATCTCCAGTTAGATGCTACTTGTATACATTGTGACAACTAGAGTTGTGTGAAGTTGTCATAGAATCCAGTGTTCCATGACAAGTCGAAGCATATCGAGATCAAGTATCATTATATCAGGGATATGGTGTAGAGAGGAGCAGTGAAGCTCCTGTATGTTGCGACGGAGGAATAGATAGCTGATGTATTGATGAAGCCATTGGCTAGGCTGAAGTTCGAGTACTTCAGAGAGAGACTTGGTGTTCTCCAGATCAAGGCTTCCTTCCAGAGAAACTGATGAGACCCATAGCCATTCTGACATGGTGAGAGGATTGGTTCCTTCCATGGTTAGATGTAAGGGCTGAGCCATTCTGTCATGGTGAGAGGATTGGTTCCCTCCATGTCAGATATGAGTACTGAGATCCATAGCCATTCTGATGAGTAGGTCAGATATAAGGGCTGAGCCATTCTTTCATGGTGGTAGGGTTGCTCCCTTCCATGTCAGATATGAGTGCTGGCCATTCTGTTGAGCAGGACAGATGTAAGAGAAATTGCCATTCTAGGAATGGAGGCACCTGGTCAGTTACCAAGAACACTCAGTGTAAGAACTAAGTAGCCATTCTAATGTGATAGAGGGATGTGTTCCCACTTGATCAGATGTAAGGGCTGAACCATTATGTTCATGGCTAAAGGATTAAGTTCCTTCCATGTCAGATGTGAGTGTTGGCCATTCCGATAAGCAGGTCGGATGTAAGGGCAACTGCCATTCTCTAGGCGAATGGAGGCGCCTGGTCAGTTACCAGGTAGCTCAGTCAAGGAGGACTGGGGGCCATTCTGATATGATTGCTGGGATGTGTTCCCCTCATGATCAGATATGAGTGCATGCCCTTCCATCATTGTGAGCAGGATGTGTTCCCGCCTAGATGGATGTAAGTGCTGAGCCTTGTCACAGATGATAGTAGGTGTGTCCTATTATGTTGGTGACTATAAGTGCTGTGCCATTTCACAGATGATAGTAGGTGTGTCCTATCATGCTGGTGATTGTAAGTGCAGTTCCATTTCACAGATGATAGTAGGTGTGTCCTATCATGCTAGTGATTGTAAGTGCAGATCCTTTTCACAGATGATAGTAGGTGTGTCCTACCATGATAGTGATTATAAGTGCTGAGCCTTTCCACAGATGGTAGTAGGTGTGTCATACCATGCTGGTGGATGTGAGCGCTGTGCCTTTCCATGGATGATAGTAGGTGTGTCCTATCATGCTAGTGGTTGTAAGTGCTGAGCCATTTCACAGATGATAGTAGGTGTGTCCTATCATGCTAGTGGTTGTAAGTGCTGAGCCATTTCACAGATGATAGTAGGTGTGTCCTATCATACTGGTGAATGTGAGTGCTGGGCCTTTCTGATGGAATTGTAGTTTACTACATGATCAGATGTGAGTGTTGGGCGTGCCTTTCTAACAAGCAGGTCAGATATAAGTGCTGGGCGAAGACCTACATGAGGGTAGGCCTACAACCAGCATGAAAAAGGGATGGCTCTGTAGAACTTCCTATGACGAGAAGAATCATGAGATAGCACCAGTGTTGATCCAGATCGAGTGATGATCCAGATCCAGTAATGATGATCCAGCAGTGATGTTCCAGATCGAGTGATGATCCAGATCCAGTCTAGTGATGTTGATCCAGATCGAGTGATGATCCAGATCCAGTGATTATGTTCTATGTTGATCCAGATCGAGAGATGATCCAGATCCAATGAAGATGACTTGAAGACGAAGATGACTTGAAGATGAGATGATCCAGCTGATACAGAGAAGAAGACCAGTGCTGAAAATTGTGTCGAAAGAATACCTTCCTAGTTAAGAGGGAGTGTTGATGTATATGTAACTTCGGAATGTATTCTTCTATGTATCTTATGTATTGTAACCCGATGTTTATTATGGGATGTTTCTATTATGTATTTGAGTCATGTTGTCATGCCCCGATATTCCGATCGGGAGGATTAATAATGTAAACAAGTCATGTCAAGTCATTAGGTAAGTCCCCACAGTTTCGGGGCACTTGAGTTATTATACACTAATTAAGGTGTAGGCTCGAGTAGTAATTATTAGGTTGAGCCTATGTGTGAAAAGGAAATTCAAGTGAACAGATGAATATAAATAGAGAATGAGAGTCTCTCTATTTATCACTTGTGAAATACATCACTTGCTTTCCCAAGTGTGGCGCACTACTGGAGAAGGAAATTTTGGGACTAGACAGAAGACAGAAGACTACTGCTATTTTGGGAGATCTCTTACTGTTTTGGTGTTGATTCTATCTTAGAGGAAGTTGTGGGGTTTTCTCCTTTATGGTTTCCCCGAGGAAAAATCTTTGTGTCTCTTGTCTCTTGTGATGTGCTTGTGTTTTATTGATGTGCTTGTTATTCTCTCAGTGAAAAGATCCTAATATCATAATGCTAGCTTAAATGTGATGAAAAAATAACAAACTCTAATGGCCCTCCTTCTACATGACTTAATAATGTTGAATTGATGTACCTTCTGCTCCTACTACTATCAATCCTCACTTATTCCATTTTTATAAAAAATGGAACATTACAGTTATCCATGCCTTGAAAATGTGGAGGTACTATCTCATGGGGAAGAATTTTCTTCTCAAGACATAAAACATGAGTCTGAAGTACTTGTTTGACCAGCCATATCTAAATGTGAGGCGGACTAGATGGTTGGCCTTCCTTAGCAAGTACCATTTTGAATTAAAGAATATAAAGGGAAAGTAGAATAAAATTGTCGATGCTTTAAGTGGATGAGATCATATGTTATATGAGGTAACCTTATGCCAAACTTACTCAGATTTTCACAATAGGATCAGGATGACAAACAGAGTTGACCGTTTATCTATTGAATTCCTCAAAAAGATCCAGAAGGAGATGTTTTTTCAAGAGAAAAATGAGTATAAAGTAGATAAGACCAGACTATTGTGGTCCAAGGAAAGATTGTATGTTCCAGAGGGAGGGGACATCAGGTCCAGCATCCTAATGGAATTCCATTGGAAACCCTACACGGGGAATCCAAGATATCAAACGATGATATCAACAGTAAAGAGACACTTCAACTAGCCTAAGTTAAAGGTCGACATAGAATTATTCATCGCAAAATGTCAATAGTGCCAGCTAGTCAAAGCTAAGCAACAACATCCTTCGGGACTACTACAACTGTTACCCATTACGAAATGGAAGTGGGAGGTTATTCGTATGGATTTTATTACAAGATTATGAAGGAGAAAAAATAAAAATGATTCCATCTTTGTAGTGGTTGACAAGTTATCGAAAGAAACACACTTTCTCCCAGTTAAGTCAACCTACAAGGAAGCTCACATTGCCAACATTTTCTTAAAGGAGATATTTAGATTGCATGGGATAACCAAGGAAATCATCTCGGATCAAGACACAAATTTTATAGGTAACTTTTGGAGATATTTATTCTCCGGTTTAGAGATGTAGTTAAACTTTAGTACTGCTTACCACCCGCAGAAGGACGGGAATATAGAACGAGTAAGCCATATTTTGGAAGAAATGCTTAGGATGTATGCTATGAACAATCCCACCAAGTGGGAGGATTATCTGCACCTCACATAGTTTGCGTATAACAATGGGTACCAGACCTCAACCAAGATGAGTCCATTAGAGGTACTCTATGGATGGAAGTGTAGTGACACTGGTTATTTGGGATAGCCTAGTGGACTGGCTCATGTTAGGGCCAGACTTACTAAAGGACCTAGAGAAATTAGTCACAAGGTATAACCGAACCTTAAAGAAGTGCAATATCACCAGAAGCGTTATGCAGATAAGAAAAGAAAAGATAAGGATTATCAGATCGAGGAACATGTTTACTTAAAAGTAAAAGTGAAGAGAAACTCATTAGGCTTGGGAAGATGTGAAAAGTTGGCACCAAGATTTTGTGGACCCTTTGAGATACTTGCCAAGAAGGGGCCAATGGCATATGAATTAGCTCTACCTTCTCATATAAGAGTTCATAATTTTTTCACGCATCTTTATTGAAGAAATATGTATATGATACTAAACATGTTATTGATTATTCATTGTTATAGGTGGAACCTTAAGGGAGTTTGTACCCAAACGCCTTCATATTCTAGACAAAAGAGAAGTACAGATCCACAAGCGCACCATAGTCCATCTAAAAGTGCAATGGAACCACTTTGAGGTCGATGAGGCCACTTGGGAGAATGAAGCCACCATGAGAGAGGCTTACCCCGCCTTATTTCATGACTTCACTCCTAGTCCCTAGAACACCTGGACGGTGTTGTTCTATGTGGAGGGATGCAATATCCTGAATTTTGATCTTAAATATGATGGGCATGAGTCCTATTGCACATGATTTACTTCGATGTTTATGTTTGTATATTGGGTGAAGACCCCACTGCACATCAGTTATGCTTATTAGTTAGATATATTGGGTGGAATCCTATGCATATGTTTTTATTACCATGTATGTGATTCTATATATTGGTCAATGACCGAGATGAACAAATATTATGGTCATAGCACAATATACTGATGTACTATGTGATTTACCTTAATGCATGTACTAAGATGATTATTGTGATCAGATGTGAAGAAAATTGAATGCATGATTCAGTTCTATAATGTGTTGGGCGAAAACCCTTAAGCACATGAGTGATGGGATTTTGTGTTGAGTGCAAGCTCTGGAGAACATGAGTGATTAGATTGTGTGTCGAGCGCAAACTATGGATCACATGAGTTGTGAGATTTTGTGTTGAGCATAAATCTCTAGAACACATGAATTATAAGAATTGGAAGTGTTGGGCATAATCCCTGGAGCATTCTAAATTGATGTTGAGCATAAGCTATGGAGCATCTAATCCTTGGCCATTGTATCCCTAGGTGTATTATACAAGTACATCTTAACATTAGTGTTAAGTTAGAGGCTCTGGAATTGTACTCAGTGTAACTTCTAGTTTTTAGCATTGAGCTTGGGCTCTCAATAGCGCTAGAAGTTACAAAAATTAAATGGTGTTGAGTGAGAATGACTCTCAGAAGCACTGAACTTATCTTACTTATTTTAAAAGTTGATTAAATGAAATTTTGAATTTCTACTTCTCATCAAGTATTGAAAAACTACCACGATACACGACGTAATCCTACATGCAAGGAGGATTAGAGATGCCTAACTTAGTTGACCAACCTTGCCTAACGGCCTCGATAGAAGAAATAGTATAAAGCTAATAAAAGCATCAGGTAAATGAGATCATGTTACATGATGCCGAATTAAATGTTAAACAATAATATATATAGTTCATATGTATTATGAATAAAGTAGTACACACACACACACACACACACACACACACACACACACACACATAGAGAGAGAGAGAGAGAAAGAAATAAAATAACTATAGATAATGAATAAAGAGTCTATGTAATTATGATTTATTAAAATGATTAAATAAATATTTAATCCTAAAGAGTCAAATTAGTAAAAGAGTTCCTACATAAAGCAAACTAAATATTAAATCCACACAAATCAATTAAAGATTAATTTCAAGAAAATAATGGATTATTGATCTAACTCGATTTTTAAAACAACTTCTCATTTTCCTAAAGATTGTCTATAAAGACCCAAGACAAGGGAAGGCTTTGGGATCCAATCTAATCTAACTCAATTATTGTTTTTGCCTAAGGAGCTTTGGAGATAAAGTTTCCAAAAGGAAGAAATCTTATACTAAACCTGATATTCCAAATAAGAGAAGCCTCACCTTTACGAGCTCTAGACTACTTGCATGTTGGAACCAACTTGGGGGGATCTGAATTAGAATGAGGAACAGTTTCGGGTCATGGTTGGGAGGAACGTAGTAGTTCCCAAGTTATTCGGTTAACATATCCAATGTTAGAGGTACCTGGATTTTATAAGTTTTGTGTGTTTAAGTGTGCATGGTTTGTTCCATTAAACAAATTGAATAGTTACTAGTATGAGGATTATTCCCTTTTAAAAATTTCTATAAATCATATTTACAAATTTTACTTTTAATATTTATGCTTTGGATTGAAGAGTTGCAAATTTTACTTCCAAGTTGTTTATATGTTTCAGGTTATATTTGTTGTTTAAAGTAAAACTCAGATATTGAGTTCTAGATAGAATTCTAGGGTAAACAACTTTAAGATTTATATTTATTCAGTTTAGAATTTATGTTAGACTTTGTAACCTAGAATCAAACCCTAGATGCTAGTTAAAACTTAAAACCTACAAACTAAGTCAGATCCTAGGTCACATATTAAACCAAACCAATTGCAAAACATATTTATAAACAATCAAATCCCCTAATTTTCCAACTCAAAACCCTAAAAATAAATCATAGTGCTGGAAGATTGCATATTGCCAACAAACACATCATCTCAAAACATAAATTACTCATAAATCTATTACCATTAAACCAAACAGAAACTTATAATAAATGATGTAAACCAAATTTATAAAACAATTATCAAAATGACCAAAGCTGTGAAGGTCGAAAGCCTATCCAAGTTTTCTTCCAAATCATTCTATTAAATATCTAAACCTTATAAAAATTATTCAAACTACCTAGTAATCAAATCTTGTAAAGGATTAGATTCCGACCATTTATTAAAACTAAACAGAGTCCATCCCCAAACGCATTGCATTGGTGGATTTCCAAGAAATTAAACCATGATAATCACGACATACAACCATATTAAAAAACAAAGGATTACCATCTTTAAATACAGTCATAGTAAGTACGAACTCAGGATCGAATCTTGTAAGTACAAAACAAAAATACTCAACACATTATAGGATTCATTATTTATGCAGGGTCTAAACCCTTATAGGCTACCGTAACTTATTAAAACACCACACATAAACTATGGAACAGAGCTTTGCTCTTTCCGAGAAAATTACATACATAGACATGAATTGTCCCTTAAAAATTAAACTACGTCTACACAAGCCACGTTGAAAATGCCAAGCCTAGGCCATGAGCTTACGACTTCATGCATAAATATGACCCAAATATAAAAAAGTAGAGCTACCTTCTCATAGACCAAAACAAATCCATTGAAACTATATATTTTCACCATTCACATCCTTTATCAAGCCTTGGAAACGCATGTTCCATTGCAAAGCAATGGCACTGTTAAATTAAAGAAACACATTACAGGCCCATTTCCATTCGCAGGGCTTACCAATAATTTGGTATGCAAGAAACCCAATAGATCTGCCTTCCAAAATTTAGAGTACCAATGCTCTGCTCACCTGCACAACAAAAATGAAATGGGATCAGAAGTATGCCAAATCAACTATAACCAAACCAAAAACGCAAAGGTGCAACCATATGAACCATGCATACCTGCTAACGAGCTCATGGTAGCCTAGTTGCGTTGCATGGATGCACAAATCCATCTTGGAGCATGAAACCTCCCACCAAACAACAACGATTACCAAAAGAATGACTTCGAAACTCTAACGAAGCGCTTAAGGTAGACAACCTATGAAAACCAAGGTGCATTCAATGCGCCAACCTGGCTACCACCTCCATGCAAATCAAAACCCACAATTGCATAGTATGCCTTAACACTTATCACCATGATATTAATCCCCATCACCTTAGTCTTAAACCCTCCACTATTGCAAATTGCTAGGATTTAGCCATAGTTTCGATGGCATAACATATGCCATAACATAAACTCCTCCACTTTAAGGTTTGACCATAGAATTTTTATAAACAAGGTTTTAAACCTTAATCCCCACATTTTTTACAAACATGCTTGCATATATACATTATAACCCCTTCTTATGATAGATATAAGGTATAGTCTAGTCTTAGGACCCTTTGTCCTCTTTTAACTTTTGAGCATAGGAATAGATTTTTTTCGGTGAGAATTGTTGTAGATGTTATGATGTTTTTTTTGCCACGTTCACAAGACTAAGTTCACCAGTGAAATCACCTGTAGAAGAATATAAAAAAATGCATTAGTTCATGATGAACTAAGTAAAACTCGTAGCATAGGAACCTTACCTTTCTGAGTAGACCTTTAAGGGACATAACCCTGCTAGTCCACCCCATTGACATACAGAGGTAATTCAATCTCTTCATAATGAGTAATAAACAAATTAAATACACATAAAACGAAAGTAAGACATAAAACAAAGTAAGTATCGACAATATCAGTAAATAAGATAGGCAGGGAAAGTAATCTTATGAACACATCAAAGTATAGAACAACAATATGTAGACATCATCATCACCGAGGAAAAAGACATATGGAAAGCACTAGATAGAACTTAGATTCATTTCTTTAAACATGTTTTTATTCTGTAGTAGAAATGAAGATGTCCTTAAGATCTAGAAGTTAATTAGTATATGCAAATTTTCATGTTTATTTTTGGGTTTTAGGGACATTACAAGTGATTAGAGTTGAAGTTAAGCTAATAGTTCTAGAATCATTGGAGTTAAGCTAATAGTTGTATCTAATAATGGATGTCTCTAATAATCGAATAGTTGAAGATTAATTTTATGTTTCACAACTATTACTAAGTGTACTTATCACATGTTAATTAAGCTATTTTTTTTTGAAATTATTAATTATTAATTTTCTAGACCACGCCTATAGAATCAATCTCGATAGTACACTTGCCTCATTCTCGGTTAATCTTGGACGACACCCATAGAATCAATCTAGACAGTACACTTGTCTCATTCTTGTCATAGATGAAAAAGCATAGATGGTAGTTCACCCCAAAATTCTAAGATATATATGTGTATCGACATTTCCAACTATCATGAACTGCTACTTATCAGATGTTAACTAAGCTATTTTTTTTGAAATTATGAATTATGAATTTTGGGCAACACCAAATTATGAATTTTAAAATTATTAATTAATAATTTTGGACAAAATTATTAATTATGAATTATCAAAAACCTAAACATGTAATCGGGTACATATATTAGCTATATGCCAGTGAGTTTATTAGGATTTTATTAGGAGTTCCACTGTTACATGGCTACACATTAGCTAGACTCTTAGATGCCAAATGCAATTGGAATAAGCCTTAAGTGAATAGAATTGAAGTTAAGCTAATAGTTGTAGAATCATTCGAGTTAAGGTAATAGTTGTATCTAATATTTAAGCTAATAATTATCTGATATAACTATGAATAGAGTTGAAGTTACACTAATAGTTGTGAATAGAGTTGAAGTGAAGCTAATAGTTCTAGAATCATTGGAGTTAAGCTAATAGTTGTATCTAAAAATAGATGGAGTTCTAATAATTGAATAGTTCAAGATTAACTTATTTTTTACAAATATTACTAATTGTACTTATCACGTGTTAATTAAGCTATTTTTATATTTTTGAAATTATTTTATTAATTTTGGACAATGCCCATAAAATCAATCTCTACAGCACATTTGTGGACGGTACAGTTGTCTCATTCTAGTAGGTAGATGAAAAGGTATAGATGGTAGTCCACCCCAAAATTATAAGATATATAGGCCTATAGAGGTAATCAAAATTAAATAAATTAATAATAAGAAATCATTTTAATTTTATTATATAAAATTTATAATTAAAATAAAAATTAATTAGATAACATTTATCAAGTATGTGCCTAAATTTACGCCTATCGGCATATTCAGACACATTAATTAATTTAATGTGGTTGTTGCTAGTAACGGGTGAGTTCATAGACATATCTACAAAGTATTAATAGAAATAATATTGTTTATTTAATTATAATATGTAATAAATAATATTTATTATATTTATTACCATGTTATTTAATTAATATAAAACATAATATACTTAAAAATATGTCTAATACAATATTTTTCCATATAGTATATATGAAAAATATATCATGAAGTTAATTATATCCAATATTTATTATTCACATGTTATAAGCTAACATAATAACAGATATCATCACAAATTCATAATGTAATCTAGCCATAATGTTCCATACCATGTTATTGATGTACCAAGTCAACATATGTTCATTATTATTAGAATGAAGATGATAAATGTCACAATGTGACATAACCAATGTTTTTCTCTATAGTATGTATTGTGTCGCAAAACATATGAAGATGTGACATGAAACCCTTGCAAAGTGTGACAATGTGACATAGCCTTTGTCTAATTTCATAACGTGACAAATACATTGGGGAATGCAGGCTTTCAAATACTATGTAGGAGATTCACAAAGGGTTATGATAATATTAATGTGTCGCATCTTGGGAATTATCACAATGTGACATAATCATTGATGAATGTCGATAATGTAACATAACCTATGATAAACGTCACAATGCAACGTAATGCTTATTAAACGCCCACTATCACATTATTAATGTGTCAGATCTTTGGTTGTGTTAACATATACCAACCAAACACTATAACAAACCATGGCTTAACGTCGTAATGTGATATAACCCTTGATAACATCACAGTGAAATGTAAATCTTGATAAACATGACAATGTGACATAACAATCTACATTACTATGTAGAATGTGGATGGTTTAAACCATTTCTTTTGTCAAAGAAATATATATATAAAGAAAATTCTTAAAGAAATTGTTTAAACATCCAAAGACACATTATTAATCTGTTACATCTTGGGCATTATCGCAATGTGACATAACCCTTAGCAAATATCACAATGCAACATAACCCTTGATGAATGTCGCTAATGTAACATAACCGATGATAAATGTCACAATGCGACATAATGCTTATTAAATGCCCACTATCACATTATTAATGTGTCACATCTTTGGTTGTTTTGACATATACCGGCATAAGTCCAAATCCTAGGCTCTATCAAGCACCGAGAGGGATCAAATCTCCACAGATGCAAACCTCTTCTTAGTTATTAAATGTGTAATTGTTTTTAAAAGAAGATACACTTTCTTCTAAACTTTTATCATAATTTTAAACTAATAAAATCTCTTTCATTATTATATGAACATATTTTTTTTATAAATATTACAAACTGAACAACTCAACACTATTTATTACATAACTAAATAAATTTCTTACCATCCATGAATCATTAAACCAACCAAAAATAAAATGTGACACAATATTAATAATTCCATAATCTACAACGCCAGACCTCTACCAATATTATAATTGCAATGTATGTAAAAAAAATCAATAATTCAAAGCTCAAACCTCTACCAATAACATAATTGCAATGTTACTCATTCCAGAATATACAACCTGAAATGTGTGATGACAGAAACTAGGTATTGTGGAATTATATGTCAAAAAAATGAACAATCCAAACATAAAACCTCTCCCGGTATAATATAATTTCAATGTTATTCATTCCAGGATATACTACCTGAAATGTGCTTGAGACAAACTGTGGTATTCTGGAATTATATGTGAAAAACTCAAACGTCGAACCTCTCTTTCCATATAATATAATTTGAAGTGTTTGCAAGAAACTTGTGGGAATATAATATAATTTGAAGTGTTTGCTAAAACATGACATGGGAAATGGGATCTATTTATTGGTAAACTGTCCAATTTTGAAATTTTGAACTTACTATGAAAATGATTTTTCAGTATTAGAAATTGTAAGTGATTTTTTTTCTGTCTTTTACCAAATTTTAAAAAAAAATTAAAGTTAAAAAACATAAAACGAAACTTAACTTAAAATTTTCAAAAACCCAACATCGATTATTCAAAATATATAAAATTTCAAGAGGATTGGGATGAACAAAGTGTCCATTCTTCAAGACTGGTATTTTTACTGTTACTTCTATCAATTTTTTAATTTCTAAAAAGTTGTGATTTTAAAAGTCCATTACTTTTACCAATGGTGATTGTGAGAAAACAAAATAAGATATTTGTTTATTTATTGGATTGTTGAAAATGATTATGGGAATAGCAATTTTATTTTCAATTAAATTTTTATTTTATATTATTGTAGTTACTTTACAAATTTTTAACTATATACTTTTTAATAATGCCACATAATTGGTTGATATATGCGGACCAATGAATTGGTTGATAGATGCGATTGCAGATCAGCCTCATTTTCTACTTTTAATAATGACAATAACTTTTCATTTCCGTTGAAAAAATTTCACGCATTCAATTTTCCTCAATTGAAAAAATTTTGCAGCGAGGCATGAAAAACAGCATGCCTCTATTCATTGTCAGTATGCCATTTTGTTAACATAGATATCGTTGCAGTCGAATGCATTTATAGTTTTTTCTCCATTATCGAGAGCACTGGATCGAAAACCACAGTATAATTATTAATGCATCCATTCAATTTTTTTCTTAAGAAACATACACCCATAACTGCATGTGATTATGCACTGCATTGATATCTTCTAATTAGATTCTACAACTCCAACGCCATAGAGAATTCCTTGTCATGGTGTCTTAATTTTTGCATTGAGCTATCTCAAACTGCATGAATTTTGGCCTTGAGCGATCTTGACTGCATAAATAGTGTCTCCCTTGAGCACATAAGACAGGGTTGTATTGTTCACCAGATTCATTCTATTGATCTCCGCAGCGTTCTTATGTCTAACCTAATTTATATATCGTTGTTGTTAAGGATTTATTTTTGAGGATAATTAAAAAAAATTATTTATTACTTTTTACTTAACGGCTGACAAAACCAATAAATAAATTACTTTTTAAATTTATAATTAGAACTAAAAAGCAACCTTACGTAAGGCTGCATCTATATCATAGTAAAAACTAACGTTACAACATCTCCCTCATAAGGGACGATATTATTTATAGCCGACATAACATCACATAACATTACGTAATGTTACAAGATCTCCCCGATATTGGGCTGTAGAGCGCCTCTCGGCGAAACCAACTAAACACTATAACAACGACTTAACATCTTAATGTGATATAACCCTTTACAACGTCGCAGTGAAACGCAAATCTTGATAAACAACACAATGCGACATGAATCTACATTACTGTGTAGAATGTGGATGGTTTAAACCATTTATTTTGTCAAACGAATATATATATATAGAAAGAAAATTCTTAAAGAAATTTCTAAACATCCAAAGGCACATTATTAATGTGTTATATCTTGGAAATTATCGCAATGTCACATAACCCTTGATGAATGTCGCTAATGTAACATAAACTGAGGTAAACGTCACAATGTGACCTAACACTTATTAAACACCCACTATCACATTATTAATTTGTCACATCTTTGGTTGTGTTGACATATACCAACCAAACACTGTAACAATGACTTAACTTCATAAGGTGATATAACCCTGGATAATGTCGCAGTGAAACGTAAACCTTAATAAACAACACAATGCGACATAACGCTTATTAAACACCCACTATCACATTATTAATGTGTTACATCTTTGGTTGTGTTGACATATACCAACCAAATACTGTAACAATGGCTTAACGTCGTAATGTAAACCATTTATTTATCAAACGAATATATATATATATATATAAAGAAAATTTCAAAACATCCAAAGACACATTATTAATGTGTTACATCTTGGGCATTATCGCAATGTGACATAACCCTTGATGAATGTTGCTAATGTAACATAACCTCGGGTAAATGTCACAATGCAGCATAACACTTATTAAACACCCACTATCACATTATTAATGTGTCACATCTTTGGTTGTGTTAGCATATACCAACCAAACACTGTAACAACGGCTTAACATCGTAATGTGATATAACCCTTGATAACATCGCAGTGAAACGTAAACCTTGATAAACAAAACAATACAACATAATATATAAAGAAATTTTATAAACATCCGAAGACACATTAGTAATGTGTCACATCTTGGGCATTATCGCAATGTGACATAACCCTTGACAAATATCACAATGTGACATAACCCTTGATGAATGTCACTAATGTAACATAACCTACGAATTAAACATCACAATGTGACATAACGCTTATTAAATGCCCACTATCACATTATTAATGTGTCACATCTTTGGTTGTGTTGACATATACCAACCAAACACTATAACAATAGCTTAACATCGTAATGTGATCAAACCCTTGATAACATCGTAGTGAAACGTAAACCTTGGTAAACATCACAATGCGACATAACATTCCACATTACTATGTATAATGTGGATGGTTTAAACCATTTCTTTGTCAAACGACTATATATATATATATAAAGAAAATTCTTACAACAGGATGGCAACTAATGTAAAATAATGATTGAGGAATGATGAATTTCAATATCCATGAATGTCACAATGCAACAAAACCATTAGTATGCACTATTGAGGAATGTCGCAGTCCAACATAAGTATTGATAAATGTCGTAATATTAAAACATTGTTTATGTACATAGATGAATTTTTTTTGCTTTTCAAAAGTAAAAGTCTTAACGTGAGATAAAAATACATCCTTTTGGCCATACTTAACATTGGTTGACTTTGGTGAACCACGTGGCCATAGTTGATAATGCAACAAGAAATTTTCTAAACATCCAAAGACACATTATTAATGTGTCACATCTTGGGCATTATCGTAATGTGACATAACCATTGACAAATATGACAATTTGACATACCCCTTGATGAATGTTGCTAATGTAACATAACCGGTGATAAACGTCACAATGCAACATAACACTTATTAAACGCCCTTTATTACATTATTAATGTGTCACATCTTTGGTGGTGTTGACATATACCAACCAAACACTATAACAAACNCGTTGACAAATATGACAATTTGACATACCCCTTGATGAATGTCGCTAGTGTAACATAACCGGTGATAAACGTCACAATGCAACATAACACTTATTAAATGCCCTTTATTACATTATTAATGTGTCACATCTTTGGTGGTGTTGACATATACCAACCAAACACTATAACAAACCATGGCTTAACATCATAATGTGATATAACCGTTGATAACGTCGCAGTGAAACATAAAACTTGATAAACATCACAATGCGACATAACATTCTACATTACTATGTAGAATGTGGATGTCTTAAACCATTTCTTTTGTCAAACGGCTATACATACATACATATATATATATATAATTCTTACAACATGAGGGTGAATAATCTGACAGAAGAATTGAGGAATTGTGAATTTCAATATCCATGAATAAATGTTTTGATCGTTGCGATGAATGTCCCAATGAAACAAAACCATTAAGGAATGCACTATTGAGGAATGTCCCAATCCAACATAAGTATTGATAAATGTCGTAATATCAAAACATTGTTTGTGTACACAGATGAATTGTTTTCGCTTTTTAAAATTAAAAGTCTTAACGTGAAATAAAAATACATCATTTTGGCCATACATAACCATGGTTGACTTTGGTGAACCATGTGGCCATAGTTCATAATGCAAAAATAAATTTTCTAAAAATCCAAAGACACATTATTAATGTGTCACATTTGGGCCATTATCGCAATGTGACATAACCCTTGACAAATATCAGAATGTTACATAACCCTTGATGAATGTCACTAATGTAACATAACCTGTGATAAACGTCACAATGCGACATAATGCTTATTAAACGCCCACTATCACATTATTAATGTGTCACATATTGGGCATTATCGCAATGGGACATAACCCTTGACAAATATCACAATGTGACGTGACCCTTCATGAATGTCACTAATGTAACATAACCTGTGATAAACGTCACAATGCGACATAGCACTTATTAAACGTAAACCTTGATGAACATCGCAATGCCACATAACATTCTACATCACTATGTAGAATGTGGATGGTTTAAACCATTTCTTTTGTCAAATGACTATATATATATATATATATATAAAGAAAATTCTTAAAGAATTTTTTTAAACATCCAAAGACACATTATTAATGTGTGACATCTTGGGTATTATCACAATGTGACATAGCCCTTGAAAAATATTATAATGTGACATAACCCTTCATGAATGTCGCTAATGTAACATAACCTGTGATAAACGTCACAATGCGACATAACGCTTATTAAACGCCCACTATCATATTATTAATGTGTCACATCATGGTTTGTGTTGACATATACCAACCAAACGCTATAACAAACCATGGCTTAACGTCGTAATGCGATATAACCCTTGATAAACATCACAATGCGACATAACATTCTACATTACTATGTAGAATCTGGATGGTTTAAACCGTTTCTTTTTTCTAACGAATATATATATATATATTAAGAAAATTCTTAAAGAAATTTTATAAATATACAAAGACACATTATTAATGTGTCACATTCTGGGCATTATCGCAAAGTGACATAACCCCTTACAAATATTACAATGTGACATAACCCTTAATGAATGTTGCTAATGTTACACAACGTGTGATAAACGTCACAATGTGACAAAATGCTCATTAAACGCCCATTGTCCCAACGGATATGTGTAGCTAGCCACTTAGTTTTATAGAGATGGGTGAATGTTAAACAAAAAACAAATACTAAACATATGACCATGAAATGAATCTCCACTATACACTTGTTACACTCAAGTTAATCTTCTTGATCCTGAAGGAAGTCCAAAATATCAGATGATATCTAAACACCTATTCCAGTAACTAAACATTAAACTAATTATGAGATCCTTATGAATATATATTTAAGGTATACCATAAATATTAACCTAAGAAAAAAATATAAACCAAATAGAAGTATAAAACTTTAGTGAATTATAGATTTATAAATAATTAAATAGTGAATTCTTAAATGAAGCTTATATAAATCTTAATTAAGTTGCATTTAAGCATAACATGATACAACAACCATGAAATGAATCTCTATTGTATATTAATTATAATCTAGTTAATTTTGTATCACAGGTGAGTTTATTTACTTAAAAATAAAGAAAGTATAAGTAATCGTATGAAACAGATATTAAAAATTTTGAAATAACAAAAGCTAGTTTGAATGGCCTAATGAGATAGAGGTTGGAATTTTAAATAAATTAAAGTGAGGTAGACAAGATGGTTATAAGATAAACTTTCAACAATAAGGAAATATTTAAAGTCTACTTTGTTTTTAAAATAGAAAATGATTTAACATAGATTAAAGTTTTTTTTTATAAGTGAGATTAAAAAATTAGAGAAAATTGTTAAGGTGATTTTGAAATGAAGTCATAAAAATATAAGAAAATATTAAGAATCATAAAAAGGCTACTAAGTCATAGAGGTATATATAGATGCAAACATTAGATTTGTTGATGCAAGTATGATTAGTGTGATCATTGTGCGTGTTTTTTTTTTTATAAATTTAAAACAAACTACTTTGATTAATGAAGTTTTGTAATTTTATGTAATATATTTTAATTATTTAATTTTTTATATTATGACTTTTAATATTTATTTGAGAACATTATTTATTAATTATAATAATTTTTTTGTCATTAAATTTTTTTAATAAAATTTTAATTTGAAAGCGTGTTTTGAAATCTATTTATAAATTCAACATCTTTAAGTACTAATACCTAAAGTATCCAAATTTTATAATGTAATTATAAAATTATTTAAACAAAATAAAAAGCACTTAAAAGAAATTAAAAACTTAAAATATTTATGCTTCACCTTTATTTAATTCAATTTAATAAAAGTATATATATTATAATTTGCATTTTTTTACTTCCAGATATAATATTATTATTTTATATAAATTTATATTTTCATGATATAAGCCCCAAGGGTTAGTTCAATTGGTAAGACGTGTGCACACTTTCTCGGTTCAGTGAGAGGTCATGGGTTTGAGGCTTGAGTCCTTTGGGGTTAGGCCTTCTGCAAGGATGCCCGACGGTTTTCCACCTCTACCATCCACTAATGTGGGGAAGTATTGCTGGGTTTCCCGTGCATATTTCCATATGAAAAAAAGCTTCTTCCACATGTCCTTTTTTTATGAAAATTAACCAATTATGAAAGCTACTCAAGTATGTGTTGAGTTAATCAAGTACTCAGTGCTGAATTGAATATATTTATATGACTATTTAGTATTTATGGAAATGTATCAAAAAATTTTATTTATGAAAATTAACCAATTATGAAATCTACTCAAGTATGTGTTGAGTTAATCAAATACTCATGTGTTGAATTGAATATATTTATATGACTATTTATGTCAATGTATCAGAATATGTTTGTATGACTAGTTAGTATTTATGGCAATGTATCATCATATACAAATTAAGCATGTAAACCCTTATCCTTTTATATTTTTACTTGTTTTTGTGATGTATTTTATTTTCTAAGGCATTAAGTTTTCTCTTTGAGAATCAGAATCTCATTCACTTCCGTACCCAGTTTTGAATGACCAATTATTCATACCAAAATAAATATCCATCATTCATACATTGTTTGCATGCCACATACTTTATTCAATGGAAAATAAATTAATAATAATAATAACTATGCTCCTATATCTGTATTCCATTCAAATGAGCCATGAATCATGGGCCTTACAGGTGCTGCTCTCATGTGATAAAAAAATAAGTTTCAAGAAATCCTGAACTCCATTTCAACTATTTTTGATAGCCACAATACATGAAAAACGACAAAAATGAGAGGTTCCATGTGATTTTTGATACCCAGAATACATGTAAAACACAAAAAATGAAAGGTTCCAATTTCTTGGAACCTTCAATTGTTTCAAATGTGCTAGAGTTTTGGGCTGGCAGAAGGTAGATGCTTCCATTTCTTGCTTTCAGTTGTTTCCAATATGCTAGCCTGATAATCCTAGTTTTGTGGTGGCAGAAGGTATAGACTCTTTCTGTGTATTCTTTCATGGAGTTTCTCTAGAAACCTCTGTATACATGATTTTCTAGTGATTTGAAGATTCGTTGCAACACGCATTGCGATTAAATATCAAATATACGCCTTCCATTTGGTTGTGTACATTAAGCAATTAGATTAGCTAAGCCTATTTAGTTACAGGTAAGTCTATCACTGTATTTTATCGGCTGAGAAGATAGGTTGTGACTAAGGATGGATACATGTGATAGGGATGAACTCATCTCCATTCAATGGGGCATCGACTAGAGAGGCGTTGAAGGCATAGACAAGGATGAGGGAGTCCCACTGTCCGGGGAGCCACTAATTCTACTAGCCAACATCATTATGGCTTTTTCCTGCACCATTCCACAGAGCAACAATATTTCAATCTATCGCAAAAACAACTTGAATCTCATTTCTTATTTGTGAATTAACCCAGATCATCAATCCAAGTGTTTTTTTTCTAAAGGAATGGGAAATTGAAGATTGTTTTCTAGAAAAATGGGTAATTGAAGATTGAGACATTGGTAAACCAGCCTGTAATTTGAACTCATGACCTCTATTTATAATTATGACTTCATAACAACTAAATTGTTCATGAACTAGTTCAGTGTGACAAGATTATCAATCCAAGTATTAAAAATCTAAGATAAAATAATAAAAAGTTTTGCTACTTATATTAACATGTTCCAAAAACTAAAAAAATTGCTCCAAAATGATTAGGATATTTACACCCATTGATAATCTCCTTAAAATTTAGTATTTTGTATCTTCTAACAAAATAAAAACCACCACAGCTGCCAAATATCTGCCTACAAAAGGTTGTAGTACCTTATCTGTCGAGACATTGTAAATGTTCATTGTACCCGCATAGAAAATTGTAAGCTATGCAACAGCTTGCTGCTGGGTGCCACCACTGGCAGAGCTAATTAGAATGTAAACATGCAATTTAGAAAAACCCTAGCCCCAAGGATTGAAACAAGCTAAGGATTGAAACAAGCTAATGAACTAATAGCACGAGCAACAGAGCTTAACCTAAAAACATGAGCATATATTTGGAGAAAATGGAACCAGGAAGTATTGTTGTGCAGATGCAGCGGGTCGGCCTCTGTGCTGAAAAGAGAATGAGCCTGTCGCCATTGACTCCAAAGGAGGTATAAGAGAAAGATCTAAACTGGGCAGTTCGTAGATATCCCTTTTAACAACCCCCATGCTGTTGTCACTTCCTGAAAACACATCAAACAAAAAAATTAAACACATACGTAAGTATTATACCAGTTTTTGTTTACAGTGAATAGCCATAAAATATGTTAAAGCATACCAAATCTATTTTATCTCTTTTATTTTTATGCCTCTTTGAGAGGAAAGATATCTGCCTGTACATATATGTTGTCCAGTCCTTTACAATATACTCTTTCTCGAAGGGGAACACATAAACTGCTCCAAGATGCAAGATGTCCAAAAGATGGAAATGTAGAACATCAACCCCACCTCTAATTTATTTAGTCCATTCCAATTCAGTATGACACAGAATTAATAACAACAAAACTATCTCACCTGATATCTGACTTGGGCTTCGGTCTCAATCCTAGATTTCCACCACAGAAGACCCAGAAGAATCACAACGCCAGTGGCTTGAAACAATCGCAAGTTATCAAAGTGGTGTCTGTAACACTCCCTGTATGTCATCTTTGACAGAACACGAAATTGCTCCCACCAAGATGTCATCCAGTCCTTCCTAACTTGAACAGCTGATTGCAAATGATTAGGAGCCTTTCCATATCTCTGTAGAGCTTCCCTCTCTTGGCCTTCCAAGAGAATCTGCCTGAAAATAATCATGATGAGCTCAGAGAGGTTGTTGCGATTTGCGATGGATTGCAGTTACGACAACTGAATGAATAGAGGTTGAAGCTGCATTAGTGGGCGTAACCTCCACCACCCGAAAGGGCTCCATCCTGCCACATTGCAGTGTAAACTACAATCACCCGCTATCAGCCACAGGTGGACACCATTTCCATAACAACATTTAACTGATTTTATAAACAAACCTCTAGTTAAGCTAAACAAGCTAGTTAAAAGATCAGATGATTCAAATCATCTTGTTCATACACTTGGCATGTTCTGGTGGATCTTGATGATCCGCTTAAGCAAGTCCATCCCCAAAATATCACATATAAACGCCTATCGACATAATAATAATTTGTGTAAGCATAATTAATATCTAAATTAGATTTTTTTGCAAAATTATTTTAAAAGTGTTTAGTCATTGTTTAACTTTTTGAGAATTTTTTGGGAATTTTATTATATATAAAAATTTAAAAGCGATTTAGTTTCTCAAATACGCACTTCACCTATCTTCTACTCCTATCTTCAAAATCATACTGTTCCAAAATTTCAATGTTTGTCATCTTTGGAGTATCCACCGCGAAAGCTTCTATAGTTTCTAATTCTCTGCCGAGTAAAAATCCAGAATACTACGAAATCTCTGCCTAATACTACAAACAATCAAAATTGGAAATTATTTAGAATTTTGTGGATAAGAAGATTTGA
Organism: Pseudotsuga menziesii; assembly: GCA_001517045.1. NCBI lineage: Eukaryota > Viridiplantae > Streptophyta > Pinopsida > Pinales > Pinaceae > Pseudotsuga > Pseudotsuga menziesii. The sequence continues at coordinate 490,694 of LPNX010483082.1, forward strand.
ATAAGAAGATTTGAATGCGATAGTCAGGAATGAATATCCATCGTGTAGACAGGAGAGCCACGTATCAAAGGGTGAATTACGTGTGGTTACAGGTATGTTACAATGTAGCGTGTGCACATATTTTTCGGGACAAAACTTTCGTGTCCCATACGCATAATTGGAAACATTCGTGCAAAGGCTTTAGGGTTTGTCATTTTAGATTGGGCCAAACTGTCATTTTAGGGTTTGTAATCTTCGGTGGATAATTGGAAACATTATGGCAAAGGTTTTAGGGTTTGTCATTTTAAATTAGGTCAAACTGTCGTTTTAGGAATTGTCATCTTAGGGTTTGTCATCTTAATGTTTTACTATTTTTCCAAAGTAGAAGACAGTCACCGAGTCAAGGGTTTATAATTTACTTACAACATTTACATCACTATTTGCACATCAAATCTGGTATTCAATATAAAACATATTACCAAAAACTAATTATGATTTTTTATAACCAGAGTTTGCACCTCCACAACCCTCAACCCTCTGCCTTTTTATAACCAAGCTCTACCCTCTGCTCTTTTACAACCAAGCTCTAATACCAAGTAGCCAGACACTGATACCAGTTTGTAGATAGAAAAAAAACTCAAATGAACACAGACAGATAAAACATGAGTTGCTGGTCTTTATTATATTAAGCAAATAAAAAACCTACAAGTCTACTGACATGATATATTTAGAACACATTTACATAAAACATAAGTTGCTGGTCTTTATTATATTAAGCAAATAAAAAACCTACAAGTCTACTGACATGATATATTTAGAACACATTTACAAACACGTTGCTGGACGGTGTGGTTGGGGCATGATCTATTTAGAACACCTTTACATAACACATGAGTTGCTGGTCTTTATTATATTAAGCAAATAAAAAAACCTACAAGTCTACGGATTTAGAACACATTTACAAACATGTTGCTGGAGGATGTGGTTGGGGCAAACAATATTAGCATGCTACACAGTATTTAATGTAGCTGACAACTGTCAAGACTAAATATTAACATGCTTCAGAGTATTTAATGTAACTCACAACCGTCAAGCCTAAATATTAGCATGCATAGAGTATTTAATGTAGCTGACAACTGTCAAGCCTAGTACCGCTGCTATCCAGCATGCTATATATTACTTACCGTAGTTGGATGGCTAGATGAACTGTCAGCTGGACGACTGCGTTAGACACTTGGGCGTTCGCAGCAGAAGGCTGTTTGCGGGACGCTATATTATTATTGTTGGACAGCTCCTTGTCGGCTCAGTCAAGCTTACGTTTTCAACCAAACACGCTGACCAGTTACTGCAATCGATGTATCAAACGATTTAGGACGAATTTTGAAAATCGCCAATTTTTCTAATGACATGTTCTAAACTCGGAGTCACATGGTTTCATTTTTGGATTGAAACCCTTGGAGGCTCATCATCATGTCTTTAACAAAAGTATTTAAATTCAGAAAAGAAGACCCTCCACGGAGGACTGCCTTCCTTGCCGACTCCTTGATCCTCAGAACGTTGTCTCTCATCTTCTTTCCT
>LPNX010483082.1:492775-511759 GCA_001517045.1 Pseudotsuga menziesii
TTTAGTACCTAAAATATATTTATATTGATCTGAGCCTTAATGGATTTATAGAAATGGAGACAAGAAAGTTCGTGGAGCATTCAAAAAAATCCATATTCGGTATACACATACCATTTACTGGAATATGTCCCTTAGAAACAAGGAAGTTGGCGTAGCATTGAGAAACAGAGGAAGCAGCACATAGAGGCCAGAATATAACCCTAGGCACTTTCATATTGTTTGCAACTTGCTCCGTGCAAGACATGAAGGCGTCTGTGATGATGAACGTGATGGGTGGAAACGATGGTGATTTCTCATCAGTGGTTCTTAGGAGGGCCTCCAAAGCGGGACCTAACTTTTGCCGGGCATCTATTGACTCGGCTAGGATGGAGTTGCGACCATGTTCGGGCGGTAAACCATCCGGAATAGACACAAATCGAATTCTCCGTTCTTGCTGCTGCAACCCCGGATCGTCTCGGGAAACACGGGATTTAGTGTCTTTTGAAGATTCCACCATTCGTTTGTGTATCCAGTCAGTATTGACGAAAGTAACAAAAACATCCCTTAAAGCCAACAACTGGGCCAAATTCATTAGAGGGTTAACATGACCCTGTCTAGGACATGGAACAATCACTGCATGCAGAGGATGTATTTTCCCCTTTCGATTCATCACATTGAAATTAATATTCCCAGAGTTAATCCGTTTCTCTTTCCTCAATCAGCTACAAGACTTTACTGCTATCTATTTGAGCTGAGAATCGTGCAAATTCTAGTACATTTCTTATAATCGTCAAATATACATGGGGGACGGAATCTAAAATGATGAGCACGGCAGCAAAACCTTGTAGCCCCCAAAATTACATTAATTGAATTTTGAAAAACAGAATAGTTTCTATTCAGTTAATTTCTTGAATTAATATAAGCATAAACGACAACCACTAGTCTTTTTCTGATAAGTACATATCTCGTTCTCCAGTCATCATGTCACTTTAAGATAATTATAAAAAAAATCCAGATTGTAATTTTGATTGGAAAGGTTGCCTATCGTAATCAACTTCAACTTGTAATTATTTGTCACTAAGGAACCTGTAAACTTTAACTTTTAGCCTTGTTGACACCATATGCAAAACATATGGGAAAGCAATAAGCATCCCTGCAGCAACAGCATTAACCGTTGAATCAACAGTGAGATCAAATTCGACGTTACTGTACCCCACAACCGCAACATTAATTGCTGCGCTGCATAAATTGAAACTCTTTCTCTTTTGCCTCAGGTTAACTGCAGATACTAAGTTTGATTGGAACATATTTAATATTACCTTCCCCGCGTACCTCAAGTCCCTCCGGCCCTCCGGGTCTTTGCTTGGAACATATTTCATATAACCTTCCCCGCGTACCTCAAGTCTCATTTGACTTTTTTATTCAGATAAACCTCTATTTTAGGGGTCCCATATTAAATTTATTATAACAAGGGTAATCTTTTAATTTGATTGGAAAGGCTTCAACTGGTAATTATTTGTCATCGAATGCCATGGTCCTTTAACGTAAGCGCCAATGTCATCCTTATGTCATGGTCCTTTAACTTAAGCGCCAATGTCAAGGGATCAAATTTGAAGGGTGGGTCTCATTTCACTTTCCAGGGTTATAAGATATTGAACCTTTCAATGTTGATATACAAAAATAAAGTTTTTTTTTTATTTAAAAAAATAATAGTAAATTTAAATTTTTATATAGATTAGTTAAACAATTCAAGAATAAGTAGACAAGAAACTTCAAAAAAGAAATGAAGAACTCAATTGTTTTATAACTAATAGGGTTTGATAAGTATTTATAGAAAAATCAAAACTAACTCTACCTGCTTTTTATCCAAAGACATTGTTTTACATATATATGTACATAGAGCAAAAACCTTATCTTGAAACAAAATTTTATTTCATACTAAAGGATAGATCACCAAATTCTTTATCTTTGATGGTGTGCAAAAGGACATTGTGTACACCTTCTTTGAATGGGGTTTTCATGATGGTGTGCACAAGGACATTGGGATGCATGGACATGCACTCATGTGGATGTGTTCTCCTAGTGTGTTTGGTCAGGGTACCAGTGAGAGCAAGCACAATGAATCTAAAAATAAAGCATAATATGTCTCATGATAATTCGGTAATTCGGAGAACAAGACTGGTCATTGTTACTCACTAAAACTTATGTATGTAGGAATGAGTGTAGTGGAAGATGCAGTAGAAAAAGGAGCTAGTGAGTATATATTATCACCTCCTCATAGTTCTATCTTATAATAACCTATACTGATTATGAATAATATTCCATTCCACACATTCAATGGAATTGGGGAGCCATGGAGAAACAAATCACTCCTGAGGATATACACTCTTAAAAAATGGACAATCTCCAATTCTTGCATCCTTGTTGTTTTGTATCTCACTTAGGTGGGAGTAGCCTCCATATGGCTATCCTACACACAAGTATTTTTCCATATATGTATGCTTTTGGCAAATGATGATACTTAAAAGTGTATATTTGCACATAATTTAGTCTATACACCATTAGAAACTAGACTAATAAATATTATCTGCATCTCTTTATGTGTTTGTGGCTTTAATATAACAAACCTAGATCCATCTAAACTCTGAATCTACCATGCCTAAGATGGATCAAATCCTTTGAGGTACAACCCTATCCAAGAAGAGATTGACAACAAACATATCCAACAAGAGATTGACAATAAAAATCTCTCTTGATGCATCTTAGATTCAAAGTTTATATGAATACATTGTACTATACTATAAGTTTATTACAAATATATTGGTTTTGTAGAAATTAATAATATTTTTTTATTAAAACAAACTAATAGTAAAAAGCTACGATTAATTTTTACTAAATTAAACAAATTTTAATTTTTATTAAACTAGTAATAATTTCTTCTATTAAAAAACAAATATTAATTTGTATCAAAATAATATTAACTTATTTCATGAAAAAAACTAATATTATTTTTTATTAAACTAAACTCATAATAATTTTCTTTTAGTTTAGAATTAAATAGTTTAATTTTATTTTATAGTTTAGTATAAATTTTAACCATGGTTATCTCGCTCTATATTCTAATTTTTTATTAAATCAATATTATTTTTTCACTAAAAAACTAATATTATTTTTTATTATTTCCAAATTAATATTAATTTTAAACTAAAATGTCTAAGACAATATTAATTTTAAACTAAAATTTCCAAATCAATATTAATTTTTAGATTAAATTTTTTTTTTAATCTACTATTTATTGGACCATATTAGAACATCTAAATTAATCATTCTCCTATTAAATTAATTGATATTTTTTATTGTTTACTATTTTTTAATAACTCAACCATCCTTAAATTGTTATTTTTGTAATTGCTCAACCACCCTTTAAAAGGTTGTAAATTGCATGATCTACACATTATAGAATTACAAATAGGAGTGTAAAAAATTTACTAAACCCTATAAATTGCATAATAGAGTCATTATAAAAAGAAAGGAATCCAAATTTACAAATAGGAGCATATTAAATTCACTCGATGTAAATGTTTTTCAGCAACTGAAATGGCTCCAACATCAAGCAATTTTCACATTCTATTTTTTGGATCATCAAATCACTTCTCTTCTCCGGAATAGTAAAGGTTTTGTTATGATTGTTCAACATATGTGTTTTTGTGAAAAGTCTATATAATTTTTCATTTTTCATTTTTTATATTGGAACCACATGGATGTAGAGCGCCTCTTGACACAACTACTTTTTTTAACAAGTTATGAGGGTAGACAATAATTTCCTTTTGTGGTAGAAAGTAGGACATAGCCGAAGGATGAAAAAAAGAGAATGGATTCCTCAAAGTTGTCCATTCCTTTGTATTACTCTTATATGTATATGTTTGTCACAAAATTGGAGACTGATTATAAAAAAATAAAGATTTTCAATATATTATAGATTAACCTAGAATAGACTACTTGATAAAAATATTTTTTCTCACATTTTTGGAGAGTTAAAAGTAGCCTATGTCTGAAATAGTCGAGATTCAAAACCCCTTATGTCTCACCTATGTCTATAATAGTCGAGACTTGAAACACGTTTATGTCTCATCTATGGGTATTCTTTTTTATATTCAATAAGGTGTATATTCATTGTTTATGCATCTTCATTTATGTAATGAAAACTCAGATGGTGTGGAATTTGGATGAAAATGTGCCAAACAATATCTTTATATATTTACCAATTCCAACATTTTTTCATTTCTATTGTGGTCTATTTCACAATTTTTTGGAGTTAACTCATTGTAGTTTTCCTTCCCAAGCATTAATGCCCACTTACAGTACCACTAATTCATGTTGTTTGTTAGTGAAATCAGATTTGCATGGAAGAAAACATTAAATCCAATGGAAAACAACTTTTCATGAAAGACAACATTCACTTATTAATGCTATCTAACCTTGCTAGATATGAACAAATCTAAGATTTTGGGGGATCTCACTTCCTTTTCCTTGCATAATAATCGAGACGAGAGTTGAGTTGATGTTGTATCTTTTCAAAATCCAGAGGAAAACGGGTGTGGTACATACCTATGAATTCATAACAAACCAGTTAGCCATGAAGTTGAGCTCTTCTAGGAAAATGAATTTATTTATATATGTTTTTGACACGCTGGCATTGGTATATTAGCTCTAAAAATTCTCATGGAGGAGATAGGGTAGGTGGAACATGGAAGTAGCTTGACCACATTGGCGAAGGGGTATAATGGTAATATTATAGATTGATGGTTGGATCCATGGAAGCATGGAATTGAAGGGTCAACTTGGTACAACAAAAAAAACACAGGGTGGGAGCTACATGATTGACTTGATACAAAAACGAAAACACAAGGCAAGAGCAACAAGATTACAAGAATTTTCTGGATTGTGGAGTTTGTGCAAAATACATTGAATACTAACTTAACTCGTGAAGTTAGAACTTCAGAAGTCGTGAAACAATTTTACCTTGAGGAGTTACATGTATGTTACATATTGTATCACATCCAAAGTTGCAGCACTCGGGCCTGTATGTTCTTCGTTCGCCTTGATTTTATAATGACATATATTTGATTCAATGAATTCTACTAGTGATAGGAAAATGCTAAAGCTTACATTGACCATGTGTTCCTAATGAGGAATTATGAAAAGTGAATGTTTTAAGTTCTTTGAAATATTGGTTGAATGAATGAAATTGAAAATCGGTTCCCATCCTCTAAATGTAGGAATTCCTGTGTTAACCTTTATTACTAACCAAGATAGATAATTATTAGGTGATGAAGATGTAAGGAGCGCATTTTTAGAATAAAAAAAAATGAGGTATTACTTAATATGAGCATGTCGTTCATTGCTGGAATATTTTGACATGTTGTATTAACCCTTAGAAGTTATTTATTTCCAATACAATACTTAAGTGGATGTATTGTAAAGCGATTATGTATTTCCTAGGAAAACATCAATATGGATATATACACTTACAAAATTTCTATGATGCATGTGAAACTTATTCACCAACTATCAGTTAAGCGTCATGTATTCGCTTAATATTTTCTGTAACAGATAATGAGAGTCCAATACATCTTCTTTAACTCCAATTATGCGTATGGTAAGCTCAAGCAGTGATTGTTCAAAGATCTATATGACGAGAAAATGAAACGGTTGTCTCAATCGACGATTGACGGCTAATCAAATCAGTAACATTTACCTTAGGAAGTTGAAATAACATTGAAAATTATACGGTATATATATATATATATATATATATATATATATATATATATAAACAGATGTAAACATTATTTGCCAGGAATTATTGGACTGAGATTCTTCTTATGTAGAACCTACCTCCTTATAATATAAAATTATAAGGAAGAACACCTTCCCTTTCTTATCACATGCAATGGTAAGTAAGAGTGTTCAATTGATAGTTACCATAACTTTATAAACCAATTTTGTTATAAGGATGTAAGATAAAGGAATATGAATTATAGGCATGCACCAACAGATTGGAGGGATATTAGTTCATAGAAAGGATTTGTATTTTAATCAAAATTTAAGTGATGATATGATTAAAATACCAAAGCATAGTTAATGATATATAATTGAGTTGAAGTTACTAAAAATGCTTTAGTGAAATGGAATCATCATTGACATATGACATTATGACTAATCATTTATGGAGAATTGCAGGTATCAGGAATTGATAATGGTAAGAATAGATAGAGCCATGAAGAGAGAAAAGGTCCCATTACTACAAGAAATAAAGTGATATGAGACGTATTTGATTTATATATGAAGTGGGTTTCCAGGAGAACTAAAAAGAAGAATGTACACAAGGTACATGTCGTACATGAGGTACATGTTTCCCCTCAGCCAACTAAGCACCAGTATGCATCTATGGGGATGCCCAAGAATAAGACATCTTGTTAGACTTCTTTCTGCACCAATGTATGCTGCTAGAGACTATCACGAGAGTAGGGGCTTCGTGGAAAACCTCTAGGTATCATGGTGTTTGAGAAAGGAAGCGCTTGAGATCAATGAGGCACCGTGAATAGCACGGATTGGAGTTACGCCCGAGAAGGGGTGTCGTCCTCGTGTTGTGTAGATTTGATTAGTACTTGGAATATTGTTGGCACTATCTTTTCCTTATGGAGGACATCCAATAGGAACTAGAAGGTATTTAATAATGTTTGCATTTCTGTTCCCATAAGTTAGTATACTTATCCAAAAAGAAACAAACAAAAGTAAGTATGGATTACTAGTGAATCAATTACATTGTTTTGGAAAAATGATCATGTATTAATAGATGTTCCATAAATTGAAAAATGATTGTTCAAAAAGGGCCCATTGTTTACGTTTCAAGTTTAAATATAAACTTATGACATGTTTTACTGATGAAAATTTGGGTAGTCCGATCTTGTTACATGAAAATATAGGTCAAGAACACTACCAACCTGCCAAGATCCAGAAGTTCACAGAGGATTGGAACAGAAGAGACAAAGCAATAAAATATGAATCTGAGAGGAAGGAAGTTGTTGAAACCAAAAACACCGAGGACGGTGTTATTTTTAGGGGGAAAGGATGTAATATCCCTCTTACATACACCCCTAAATATTGCATTAATTATGAAGGTATATTGTACTTGTTTTGGAGAGGAGATCAAGGCTTGGAGAGGAGATCAAGGCCAAGGCCCCACCAAAATAACCTTTTAATACTATATGAGTTAATTTCCTACGTGGTAGACTTAGGAGACCTAAGAAATTTATGCAACCTAATGATGGCAACTGAAAACCACTAGGGGAAATCCAACGGATGAGTGAATCCTTAGGGAATCTAGTAACAATAACCTTTGTCAAAATTGGGTTTGAAAACATACAAAAGGGGAGCAAGTTAAAGATCCCCACTCGGGACTTAGGGTCTTTAATAGTAAGAGAATGCTCACCAACTCTAGGAATGCTTTAATGGTGAGTGGTACCTACCATTTTCGTACCGCTAACATCCCATTAAGCCATTAACAATAAAGGAATTTATTATTGATGGCAGAAAAAGATACTAAAATAAAGGAAGATCCCTACATACATACATACATACATACATATATATATATATATGATATGATATAGATATATATACGTGTATAGATATGAAAGATTTGGTAAAGGAAACATGATTTCCTCAGACACCTAAAGGTTACACAAGAGTACTTTTAAACAAAAAGAACTGAGAATCGTGATGGGGTTTAATGGAAAAAGACAAAATCATAATGCCTCGGTTATCTATGTAAAATGCCCAATAGTAATTATAAACAATAAAGGAACTTTTTTCATGGCTTAGCTAAATAACCGTGTAAGGTGATTAGTGCAATTACTAATTCTGATAGTCAAAACCCTCAGGGTTATGATTCAATAACATTAGTTTTACTTACACCAAGTATTATTAAGCAATGTTAAAAAAATTAGATCTATAAAATAACTATTGATCTAGAGTTTAGGAAAAACGACAAACCTAAGTCTGCTAACCGTTTACTTAGGAAAATGGTAGCAACTCTATGACATTTATCTTTTACAAGGAAATATATGGCTATTGCCTCCCTTGATATGGATATGTACTAAAGATAAATTAAAGGTTAAAATGCTATTTCTTACACCACATGTGCTAGGGAAAAGAAGGAAGACAACATCAATAGGATAAATGGACTAGGAAAGGGGGTAAAAAGGGGGGTGGGGCATGAAGCTCGAGTATTTCTATTTTTTTATATGTTTGTTTGTAGAAACATTTTCAAGAAATTCTTATTGAGCAATTTGTTATGCATAACTGTCATGTTGTACGGGCCAATGTTTGGTTTTCTTAATATTGATTATTGAAGTTGTGCGATTCTTCTTCATTGATTTTTGCTTATTGAAGTTGAGGAAGGATGGGCGATTTTGTTTGATGAAATCGATCTCATGCTAATGACATTTTACCTCCGTTGGAATCGAGGAAGGTTGGACGATTTCATTTGATGAAATAGACCCCATGAAAATAGAAAAGAGGGCATATGTCCTTCTTAACATTTTTCATTTCCGTGTTGAAGAACCATTGCAGAACCCCATTGGGCTAGGTGGCCATCGACCTGCCATCATCTGCGATTTGGATCTCTGCTAGAGATCTGGTTGGAGTAACCAAATCGGCATCGGGGTTTGTATTTGGGGTAGTGTCTGCGATTTTAATAATTATAGGGTTGAATATATGAATGTCAAAACATGAGTTCGCATCTTGGTAAGGGGCTTATGACCGTGTTTTGTGATTGACATCCATGGTATGGAATGTATTTGGTTATGTCTGCATTTATGTGTGGTTTAATCATTCCCTGTTCACCTACATTTTTAAAGATAAACATATCTATACTTCTATAGACTGTATTTTCCTAGGAATCTGATTATGTTTTCCTTTCCAGTTTTTGATTTATAAATGACAATCTGGCTCATGATATCTCGATTTGAACTTCCTCCACAAATTTGTGATTTGGAATGTTATCACTACTAATGTTTTAATTTAAAAATGAATTTGTGGCTCATGATGCCTACGATTTGAACGTCTGCACATGCTGGTGATTTCTAAATGTTAATTGTGGAAAACCCCTTAATGAATGTTGGATTGATTGCACGTTATTTTATTTCCTGAGTTTTTTTAAATTTATGGAAAGACACTCAAAGCACATTGGTGTATTTCGGTGTTTCTATCTTGAAAGAGTGTCCCAATACACATATTTATACATAAACCATAGGTCATCCCGAGAACAAAGTGGAAAAATGGACATTTTTTTCACTGCACACAAATGTCATGGCATAGATCCAGTACCATAAGTTGTTCTAGTATAAGTACCATCGAAGTGTCTCAAGTCACCTACCCTTACCCAGATATAGACCTTGATGATGAAGAGTGACCTTTGTATCGAGATGCAGTAGAACTATAGACTCCCAAGTTAATAGCTTGGCAGTTCAACACATACAAAGAGATGAAAATGAATACCAACCATGCCATCCAGGTATGGTATGAGGAGATGTTGTCAGCGATTGCATATTTTCGATCGGATTCCATGTTTGCAAACTGATTTCTGACGTTTTATAATCAGAGGAAAAATATCATCTCGCATCATGGGGTGTATGAATTAAATAAACGTTTAATATTGGCACATTCCATCCAGTACATGGGCCATGATATATGGCAGGTATGTATTAAAATTCCAGTTGAAGGTCTTCAAGTATTATTAATAATATTGTTCTGTAAGAGAACATATGAGAAAACTACAAAAGAATCCAGAGGGTTCATGCTCTCTAAGAGTCGATTCCCCACCCATTGCGTATCTGTTTAAATCATGCTTCTTTTGTCTTTTATTGAGGCAATGATCTTAGTGCTAACTACCTTTGCAAAGCTAAATGTTAACCTTTGTAAACCAGTAGTTGACGGTATGGTTACTACCCTACCTACCCATATCAGCGTGATGAATTGCTGTTAAGGACCGATTGGATTTTATTTTTTCTCCTGCAGAGATATCTTTTTATTCATAGTGTAGTATCATGGAGTGTTGAGTGATTTCTTATCGAGTTGACTTGGTATATACGACCAGATTTTGGTTTTGTGGTAAGTCATGGGTAGAAGAGCTTTATCTTTAGGGACGTTCATTGTTTTATCAATTCTAGAAGTCAAAAGATAAGTTAATTTTGTATGAGAAGACAATTTTGGGTAGAGATAAGTTAACAAACTTCTGACCCTCAGGTGAATAATGTGAAGGTATTCTTTGTGTATCCTATCTTGCATCCTTATTCCTGAGTGCATTCACTATATGTATGTAAATATTTCTATAAATGGTGTACATTTAATATGGTGCAATAAGTGAAATGATAACCTCGTATATTATGTGTGTGTGTAGATATATAACATTTTAGCTGAAGAATTTTATGCAGAAGGTTATAATCCCAACTTATAAATGCTAATTTTGGAAAACTTTCGCCTTATAGGAATAGTCAAAACGATTAACTAAAGGATAAGTAATATCTATTGGTTCTATCTAGAGTATTTTGATTTGGTTAGTCCATGGTTTAAAAGGAAACACACTTGTCACAAGGATGTATAGTTCATTGGAAATTGTTCTCTTTAAGCAACTTAAAGAGAATGAAAAATAACTCGTGGCAAAGGTGCGCAGATTGTACTCGATCTTTGTTGGTTGAATAATAAAGAGAATAATCATTTTTGTGGACGTAACCCTGGGATGGGGTGAACCACATATATCATTGTCCTTCTTTTATATTTTTCATCTTATCTACCTTGTTTCTATCTAAATGTTATTTGTTATAGATAGAGATTTCATTTTATGTGCAATCATACCTGGAACGGTTATTTACTTAATGTTACTATCAAATGGCAATGAAGGAATACAAGTGTATTCTCTCATGTTCATCTGTCTCTTGAAGAATGATGACTTTAATAAGTATTAATTATTGGTATGTTACACCACATAAATGACTGCTATAGAAATTTAGAATGAGTAGAATAGAGTGTTAGAGAGGAATAGAGATAGGGGAAAAATAAAGATGAGGAGGAGATATTTCAGTGTACTCTGCAGTTTCTATTTGATGAAGAATGTTTCAGAGAGAGAACTAGAAAATTTTAGTTTCCTTAGTAAATCAAAACCTATGTTATTGATCGTGTAGTGCACTTACATCTGAACTATGTGTGTGTTAGTAGGGCATGCACGCTAGGAATGAAAGTGAAGTTTAAATAATTTGTTCCATTCTGTAATTTCTAATTTTGTTGATTTATTGGTGCGATTTATGGAAGATTATATTTACTAATCGATTATGTTATTCATCAATTGAATAGTGTTGTGTTGAGTGACTTATTTTTATATATTAGGGCATGCACGATAGCAATGAAAGTGACGAAGTTTAAATATTTTGTTTCATTTTGGAAATATCTGAGTTCGTTGATTTATTAGTGCGATTATGGAAGACTATATTTACTAATCGATTATGCTATTTGTAAATTGAATAGTGTTGGGTTGAGTGACTTTATATTGATTTTAGAAAATCGAATGTCAAAAATGGATGATGATACATTGTAGCTACAAAAAGAGAATTTCTGTTAGGTAACGAAATTATGTGCACCATTTAAACAAGTAAAGAATCAGTATGATAATGCAAGCCTCTTTTTGAATAAATGGATGATTGAATCAAAATATAATCACCTATGCAATATATATAAGTTTGATGTTTTATCGAGAACAATTTTAAACTATTATACCATAAGGTTGCTACTGGACTCCTAGAAAATAAATTGCATATATATATATATTGGGTAAGGTATTAACATAGAGATGGTGATTAACTTGGGGAGGGTGTAACCACAACAACACCCCTAAAGAGAATATTTCAAGAGTAGATTATCTGTTGACAAGACTTCATGTTTGTAGTTAAGGATTTTATTTGGTAAATTATAATAGTATACAAATAATATATTTAAGCATGGATTCCTTGGGGAATTATATACTTTATTATGGTGCATCCTAAAGGATGTATATGGAACATGTCATGTGGACAACGGTAATTAAAAAACCAAAAATTTACCCATCTTCTCACAATTTTACCTTGAGGAGTTACAGGTATGTTACACTAATAAGGAATTTGTAGTATGCACTAACACATGCAACTATGGTCTAGGTGGAATCTTAACTCAAGAAGGACAGGTAATTGCATATGAGTCTACGAAGCTAAAAATTCATTAGAAAAACTACGCAACCTACGATTTAGAGTTGGCTTCCGTCATACATTCTTTGAAGATGTGGCGCCATCACTTAATCGGAAGAAAATTTATGTTAATGATAGATAATAAATGATTAAAACACTTGTTGGATCAACCTAACTTAAACGCAAGGAAACCTAGGTGGCTAGCATTCCTTAGCGAGTAGGATTTCAAGATCCAATATATTAAGGGAAACTAAAATAAGGTTGTTGATGCTCTAAGTATAAATGAAAGACCAAATTTTGTAGTAGCAATCAGTATTGATAAAATAGATTTAGAAGAACAGCAAGAGGAAGGAGTAAAATTGGATGAGAATTATCAAAAATTACACTGCAAAAGTAGTAGAAAATTTAACTGAAATTTTAAGTACAGGGTACAGTTTAAATGATAAGAATTAATGCTATATAAAAACAGGCTGTATATACCTAATGCACCTAGAATTAAGTTACTAATTTTAAATGAAATTGATAAGGCTCCTTACTCAGGACATCCAGGTTATCAGAAGACTATAACCATGTTACGGAAGGATTATTTTTAGCCAAACATGAAAAATGAAATGGCATAATATATTTCCAAATGTTTTGAATGTTAACAAGTTTAGACTGAACATCAGTATCCAACCAGTTTACTACAGCCATTACCAATCCCTAGATGGAAATGGGAAATAATCAATCTTGATTTTACTACAGGTCTACCTAGAAATCAGAATCTGAATCATTCAATAATGGTAGTCATTGATAAACTTAGTAAAGAAACTCATTTTATACCTGTAAGACCACCTACAAGGCTGCTAATATAGTTGATATATTTATGAAACAAATATTTCATTTACATTGGATACAACAATTTATAATTTCATACAGAGACACTAATTTTATGGCCAATTTCTATAAGTCAATTTAAAGTTGAATACTACTTTAAATTTCAGTGCCTCTTTTCATCCCCAGATGGATGGACAGACAGAAAGGGTGAATCAAGTGTTGGAAGATATGCTCAAAATGTATGTTAAGGAACAACCAAGTAAATGGTAAGATTACTTACACCTGGTAGAGTTTTCTTACAATAATCGATACCAAGATTCAACAAGATACATCCCATTTGAAATTTTGTATGTCAGAAAATGCAATACCCCCATCTCATGGAGTAACCCAATTAACAGGTTAGTAATAGGACCAGAACTACTAAAGGAGATGGATTTAATTGTAAAATAGGTGCAGGGTAACTTAAAAGTTTGTAGGACAGACATAAAAGTCAAGCAGATCTTAAAAAAACTCAGAAAGAGTTTCAGGTGGGTCAACATGTCTTTATAAAGGTAAGTCCTAAAAAGAGTTCTTTGAAATTAGGAAGTTGTGCTAAGTTGGCACCCCAATATTGTGGGACTTTTGAAATACTATCCAGAATGGGACAAGTGGCATATCAACTTGTTTTACCGCCAAATTTGAAGGTTCATAATATTTTTCATATCTTTGTATTAAAAAAATATGTACATGATGCTACTCATGTTATAAATTGGAATGATGTGCAGGTGGAACCCGAAGGAGATTTTCTGGTGGATTCGGATTGTATCCTCGAAAGCAGGGAGATCTTGCTTCAGAATTGCACAATTGGGCAGGTGAAGGTGCAATGAAAGCATCTTATTCTAGAAGAAGCCACCTGGGAACTGGAGAGTCATATGCGGGAAGCATATCCAATTATGTTCCAAGGAAACTCTAAGGACGATGAATAAATAACATCGAGGACGATGTTATATTTAAGGGCAGGTGTATGTCACATACCCCAAATTTGCAAAAACATTTTATGTTTTAGGAGACATTATGTTTTAATTTTATTATAAAGTTTTTAATTAATGACCAAGTGCGGTCAAGGATCATTTCATTTAATTGTTGAATATTTAATTATTAAATAAATGAAATATGAGAGAACAACATAAGGAGGTTGTTAAATGAGTATTTTACTGGTTAGTTGGTGGAATAGGCTGGTTTGAGAGCATATTGACACTTGGCAGCATCCTCAAACTACTTCTCAATGTTGCAGGAGGCAACTTCCCTATTTTTGTGGTCATGTTCCCCAAGATAGTGTAATAAGAGCAGGTGGCTCATTAAGTGAAAACTGCCCCAAAAGACCTAGGCATGCAAATAAAACTTCCTATTGAATTTAGCTGAGGTTTCTCATTCTTTACTTGTGAAAATTATGAGTGAATTTAGTGCACAAGAAATTCGATGGATGGGACTAGCAAAAAAAATTTGAGTGAAAAGTGCTGAAGTTCTGAACTAGTGCAGTTGATTTAAGATGAGTTCATGCTATTGCAAGAAGAACATATTATTGTCTATTACTCATTAGAGTTGTAGAGGTTTTCTAAAACAGTTGTCTCACCCAGTGCTTTCAACGAGGTGGATGAGTAGAGAGGCTCGGGGGTCCTAAGATTTGCAGTTCAGCTATCTTTAGGAGTTGATTGGGAGGAACAAGCTCCTTAAGTTGTTGTTTCCTTTGCTACATTTCCAGGTTCTACATGTTCTTTCTAATATCTATATGCATACTCAGGAATAAGAAGGAATGAATTTAGGAAATAATATGGTTACGTGTATGTTTCATCTATTTTTTAGAATTAATTGACAGAAATCTTTTACTGTGGAAAGATAGATGAATTATGAATGAATGATTAGGTTAATTTCAAATTTACTGATGGGTAAAGTACCTAACTGTATTTTTCCAGCCCTTCAAGAAGGTAGTACTCTAGTACAGTAGGTTAGATTAAATTCTAATGGATAAATGAAATGAAGTATGCGAAATTATGTTTATTTACTTTCTACAGTTTTTTATAGGATTAATCAGAAGAAAGATTAGGTATATTTCAGAAGTTTCCATAGTTAGGATACTTTTAATTTAAACATAAACAAAAATATCTTCAAGAAAAATATTTAAAAAAAAACAGTACACAGTCTGTGTAAGGGTTCTCCTTTGACACAACAATAACTATTATTTATAAGTTTAATAGATTATAAGTATATGTATAGTTATTAAATATTATAGGAAACAGGAAAACAAAATAAATAGTGGTAACCTATAAATAGTGAAATGACGTAATAATTTTTTATTTAGTCTTCACATCTAAGTAATTTTATTTATACTGTAAATAAACATCAAGTAATAAACACATTATGTTAATCAATAATAATACATGGTTTTTAAATAAAATACAAAGGCAAACCCTAAATCTTTGGAGAACTATCATCTAGCATTCTTTTACCTTCTCTTCCCAAATTAGGGCTTTATAGTTTTTACCCTTATTATCTTACTTTAATCCCTTTATTTATTTTTAATTATAATATTCATATTATAAAAGCATAGGATTCAAATCAAATTTCACAGAAACAGAATTAAAACTGTTTATCAAATATAAACTAAGATAATTTAAGAAAAGACATTTTAAAAATTTCTCAATCCAAATTACACAGTAAAACTCAGATTGAATTAACAAACCCTTTTTTTTATTTATCTCCTGAACAATTCTTTTATTGATATAGAAGAAATCATACTTCGTATTAAAACCAATATCTTGAACATTTTCCTCTTTTGAATAAAATAAAAAATTATGCACTTAAAGAGTAATAAAACCTCTTCTAAATTCTTAAACCATCCATTCATCAATGAAAGTATTTGAACACTAAAATATTTCTATTAAGTTAAACTTAAAAAAATTGAAATTTAAACCATTACAGGAAACCCCACAGTCTGCAATCGACCTCGTAAAAACCACAGTTCATGGACGGACATAGGATATCTAACATAGTAATCCTTTAAATATTAAGCATAATGTAAATATTTTTTAAAAACTATCCAAATCACATTTAAAAATCCCACAGAAGTCATGGCTTTAATCCTTTGCAAAATTAATTCCTAAATCAAGTTACGGCTAAAAATGCTTCATAAGATTTTCATCAAAATATTCAAGTCACAGCCATACATCCTTCCCAAACAAATCGAGTACATCATAGCCACAACCAAGTAGTAATCAAACCAAGAAAAATAGTATCACCCATTAACCCACACACCATCACAGAGGAAACCTCAGGCAAGGACCGAGGCTTACTCGGTTTCTAAAGGAGTGTGGAGACCCTTCTTCACCAAAATATTCTAGCTCATAGTCTATAAACTCTTCTTGTAGACAGACCTACACACCATTTGAATAATGGATAATTTTTCTGAATATATAAAAAAAAAAAACTAGCATATACACTTACGACAAATAGAAGTAAGGAAATGATGAGTTTATATGGAGAAGTTTCACCAGCAGCCATGCAATAGCTTGATTACACAACATTTTAAACCAAGTAAAAATCCATTTTCACTAGCAACTTCGAAGGAGAGATAGGTAAGCCTACACTCAATGATATGGTTTAAGCCATCAACAAAAACCATGATGAAACCAAAACAGAAAACACACTGCTAATTCAGACAGAGTTCACAAGTGAACAAATGCACGAAGGGAAGCTCTCGCAGAGGCAAAGAAATGGAAACAAAGGCCCTTACACATAGAGATAAGGAAAGGTGACAAAGGCCCTCAGGCACAGAGGTAAGACATGGCGATGAAGGCCCTTACATGCAGCAATAAAATGATGGTGAAGCCATGAGGCCATAATCATGCGGCTCCATCTCCATAGCAGTAAAAAGATAGGTTAATCATGGAATTTTAGGGTTTTGGAAACATTTATAGTAAATTTCCAAAGTCAAAACCCTAGCCACTATCAAACAACCACATGGACTCCACCTTCATTTTTTATTTTATGGGTTTTGTTCTATAGTTCGAGAGTGTGAAATGAAACCTGCAAAGGATTTCATATAACCATGTTAGAATTAAAAGACTTATACAAACACCCCCTTTTATGAGTTAGGGTTATGCAAGAAGTAAATCGTAATCCCATACTAGAACTTTGGTTAAAGAAAAATGATAAGAATAATATAGCAAGTATAGAGATGGTTAGCATGATTCAAGGGTAAAGTTATTATAGTTTGGATTATTTAATAGGGTAAATATTGATATATAATATCTCTTGTGAAATTTAAGTCATGTAAGGGTTTGAGTTCGATACATGCTTTAGGAAATGATCTCTTCATTCCTTATTCAAAGCAGAAATTCCACTTGTTTAATGGTATAGTTTTCATATTATTGCATTTCCACCTTGTCAATATGTAAGCAGTTAGTAGAAATGTTTTCTGCATTTAATCATTAGTTTCATGTATATGTGAATGTCAACATGTATACCTTAAAACTATACCTAGACTTAGGTGTTTCTAGTTTATATAACATTTGAATATATTTTGAGACAATACATATGAGTTACCATGGTAATAGGTAATAATGTATCAAATGACCTAGGTGGAATATTTATTGTTCTCTAGAATTCTATATACGACCTAGTATGATAATAAATTAATGAAAGTATGATAAAAAAGTATAATTGAAACTATGTAGAAGAACACCTAGATTTATGTTCAGATTTTCCAAATACTTATGCTTACAAGTAAGTAAATAAAAAGTAATTATACAGTTTCGACAATACCTCCTTTTTCGATCAAAGCTGTAAACTAAAAAAATATACTAGCATTTTATTTATGCGAGTTGAAATAATTTAGTCTCGTCCTAAAACGGGTTTACAAAATGTCTTACCTATAAAATACCTGTGAAAGAAGCATCAATTCACTGCATTAGCTAAAAATCTAAGTAATCCTTGGTCATGAACTGAAGTTCCTTCATATTACAAACAGTAAAATAAACTTTAGTACCTAGTAAACAAAGAGATGTTTTCAGCTCATGTTACTTCATATCATAACCTGATAAACCAACCTTTAATTACTGAATTATGGAAGCAACTAATTAAATATGCAAATACAGAAATTAACAAAGGAATTAGTTTAGACCTTAATGGTGTTAACTGTTAGTAGTTAAATGTCCCTCTTAAGCAACAATTGTAAACATTTAATGTCATAGAATTTTGTTTTAAATTTGTCTAAAATTTTGGAGTATTACATCCCGCCTTAATAACCCATTTTCACACTCTCTTTCCCCCTTTCTTCACTTATCTAAAATCTCCTAGCACCCCCTTGGTCGCTATCTCTAACCTATTAGGACTCCCTCTCTATGTATACTTCTAAGAACCCCATACCACCCCCCAAAATTTTAATCTTATCATCACCAAAACAAACAATATAATTGTAATGATGAATATCGTGTGCACATTTGTTTGAATAAAAACATGTGTGCACTTGTTTGAAGAAAAACATGTGTGCGCTTGCTTGAAGAAAAAGGTGTGTGTTTTTTTGAACAAAAACGTCTGCATGCTATTATTACATATTCTCCTAAGCCCAAAAACCACGTATTACATCCCCTCTACAACACCTAAAGAACCTCACATTAGTCCAACCCTCCCCCAAACTCATAACACCCCCTTCCTCTCTCTCTCTCTATCACACACACATCACCATGTGTCCCCTTACTAGTAACACTCCCCTCCCCTGTCTCTCTTTCTCTCTCACACACACATCCCTATATATTCCCCTATGACTAACAACCCTCCCCCCTCCTATATCTCTCTCTTTCACTCCCCCCATATTCCCCCTAACTCATACTACCCCCACCTCCTCCTCTCCCTACCTATAAATCCCCCTCCTCCT
>LPNX010483082.1:520180-542998 GCA_001517045.1 Pseudotsuga menziesii
GCATCACTTAATTAATTCTGATTTCTTGGAATATGATTGAATATAATAAACTCAAAATTTCTTTCCAATAACCTAACTTGCATAAACTGACATAGTAAAATAGGGTTTCGCACCTGATAAGCTTGATTGAGCTGGAAAACCACCAGTTCAGAGTCAAGTTGGACTTCGAGCTGAGTGATACCACATGACAAAGCATCCCATAAAAGCGAGTTGAGTGATACCACATGACAAAGCATCCCTTAAAAGCTCAATGACAGCCTTGTATTCGACCACATTTTTGGCACCTCTCGAGGCAACTAATTGTCCTGAGGGCGAGTAAATGACCCATGCGGCTGAAGCTAGATTACAAGTGTGGCAACTAGCGGCATCAGCGAAACCTATGAACCACTTGGAAGACATATTTAACAACCAGCAAATTATATACAAACACAAATTGACAAACTACTGTACATAAAAAATACATACAATAAAATACATGAAAAAGCGATAAACCTAAGCATAGAACTTTTTCAAGTAGAGCCCATTTCTAGGCTCAGGCAGCTTATTCCCTTCGAAATGTATCAATTCATATGCACCCTTCTTCAACACCTTTGATATGACATAAGGTCCTAACCACATAGACCTGAACTTTTCTACCCCCAGGGGTTCCTTGTCTTGATCCTAGAGCAAGACAAGCCCGCCTTCAGAAAAAATACGAGGCTTGACCGATTTATCATATTAGATTTTTACCCTATTTTTATGAGCTTTGTTTACTGTCAGTGCATCTCTACGCTACTCATCTAGGTGTTCTAAATGTAATAAATGTTCTTCCAGCTCAGTCATATCAAGTAACACATGAATAGCGATATTTAAGGACGAGATTTCGCATTCTAACGGGGTGATTTCTTCCACTCTATGAATGAGTTGGAAAGGACAAAAAATTGTAGCATTTTTCACATTGGTATGATATGCCCAAAGTGCAGGATATAGCATGATGTTCTAATTGGAATGGGCTGCATTAATAACACGTTTGAGAATAGCCTTCAAATTTTTATTTACAGCCTCGACTTGACCGTTTTCCTGAGGATTGAAACACTACTACATTTCGATCTAAGCTCCAATGGTTACTTCCGACGGCGCATGGATTTATCTTGTTAAACTTACCAAAAATCAAAAGGATACATTTTTTTTTGCAAATGTGGCCACAAGCGTCGGTTAAGCGACGGCTATTTGATTTGTGAATGTTCAAAGCGATGGCTATTTGATTTGTGTTAATGTTCAAAGTTCGTGTTGATGTGTGAAAATGTTCAAAGTTCGGAAGCGTCGCTTAAGCGACGGAGGAACCGTCGGTTAAGCGACGACGCACTATTTATCACGGGATAAAACAATGTTATGCCTCACCCCACCACAAAAAAAAAAAACACAAATTACAACCCGCGGCCACAAACAAACCTCGCGACAGCACCAGTGAAAGAAAGAGAGGAGAGGGGTCACAGTGGATAGATGGCACACAGGGGAGTATTAGACGGTGGATAGATGGCACATAAGAGATGGGTCGCAGTGGATAGATGGAAATAAACCTTTAACCCATTACAGCTGTAGAGGAGGGGCCGAAGAGGATAGGGCCGTAAGAGCATTGGGATAACTAGACACATTTCCATATCAAGCCCTCTTTTGTCGAAAGAAAGTTCAACCAAACCAGCAGCTGAATTGGTCAAATTGAATCCAATGAGTGAGTATGCCGCCAGGTCTGGACGATTAATTGATTCTAACCATGAAGGGCATAGCAGCTGGTATGCAGAACACTGGTTAAAAGGGTTTTGGCAACAAATTTTCTCATGTTAGTACTATATTGGGAGTTTCTTGAGACGTGCTTCATAGGGGCGTTATTTAGATTCCAATATTAAAGGCAGCTTTCTAAATACGCCAGTGTAGATATGGAGTTTACAAGTGTTGGTGTCCCTGTTAAAATTTTCATTGGATCATCTAACCTCAGTACTTGCTCCTCTGTATCTCAGCGCTGTGTGTGGGAATGTCTCTACACTGTATAAATTGGTTGCTGTAAGTGGGTATGTCTCTATATATGTCTCTGTACTGTGTGAAGTTGTGTTCTGTATATGGGTATATCTCTGTGTCTGTGTTGTATGTGGCCCTGTGGGTATGTCTCTGTTGGAAGAGCAGTAGGAGCTCGATAAACATCCCCTACTCATTGACTCGCTACATGGAGGATGCTCCTGCTCATCTAAAGATATCAAGCAAGCAACCTGAAATCGGTTAATGCAAACTTTGGGCTCCTAATTCAAAGTAAGCATTTCTTTCTAATTTCTTCTAGAAATTTTGTTGCCCTCTCTTTTTGTAAATCATTGTCATCTCACGGCCTTGCTTATGCTCATGTTTATGTGGGTTTTTGAGATACAAATCGATTGTAAAAAAATAAGGTTATGAATGCGCGTGCTTCCTTTGGGGTTATCATTTTTATGTGATAAGTGGCGTACTGTGAGGATTCTATAGTAGCCAATTGTCATTTGACTGGGAATGGGATGTGTTGTTGAATCATTAAGATGTAGCAAAGATCCTCGACGTACCATCCCAAAACTTTCAATTGCTAGTTGAATCATTTCAGTGTCCTTGTCAAACAATGTAGCAAAGACTCTGGTCATACCATGATCCATCCCAAAATATCCAATTGCCTTCAATTATTTGCATTTAACAAAATAGGCCCAATTGGTTTGAGTACACATCTTTTCTATCCCAAAAAACTAGTTAAACTTTTAATAATAACGTCTTTTTCAGATTTGAAATCCCAGGATTTCTGAATTTAGTGGTCCAGTTTCACTATGAAAAACTAAATTATATTTGCTCACTAGTCAAAATCTCGGTGGAGGCAGGGAGAAATATAGGTTTTCTTCAATGTGGCTTCTGCACTCTAATCTGTAACCTTGTCCTCGTCAGGTTTAAAATTCCAGATCTCTGAAGGTTGAGGTTCATTATGAAAACTAAATTATATTTGCTCACTAATCAAAATATTGGGAGCGGCAGGGAGAAATATAGGCTTCAATGTGGCCTCTACACTCTCAACTGCAACCTTGACACACGTAGCATCACAATAGGGGAGTCCCAGATCAAATTACTTAATATCCAGCTCTATAGATCGGAAAATAAGTGGATGGACTTCGTAGGGTTCATTTCTAATTGTCCAATTAAATGGTTTCATATCGTAATATAATGCAATGTAAACATAGTGTGGAAATCATCTAATTCATCAAGAACAATTTACAGAGATGGAAATCCAGATCATAAGCCATTGCATACAATGTATTACCAAGGAAAAGAACAATGCTGCTAAAAACAAGTGGCCTGAAATATGACTTGTTTGACCATGCACTGAAATAAACTGAAGAAACTAGCTGTGCAACTGCCATTGACCCAATTATTACTCCACAGAGTGTTGCTGCAGCTCCTAGGCTCATTGAATATTTGTCTGTTGTTGGGACAATTATGTATGTGTTCACCATATAAAGGAAAGTGTTCACTAAGTTCAATACAAGAGAAACAAAATGATATCTTTGATCCTGAATATACTCTTCGGAAGGCCTTGGTAACTCCTCTTCAATAATAAGTGCATGTTGCCCAAGAAAGCGTAGAAAATTTGTTGAGTTTGTAAGACGCTCTACTGCATCTTTTATTTCGTCAATAACTGGATCCTGAAGTGAGAGTGCTGAAATAGGCTGATCATAGATAGATAAGTAGCTATCCCCATGACTTTGAAACCGTGTAAGATTGCGAGACAATGCCCCAACAACAGCTCCTATGCCCACATGCTTGAAGACTTGCTGAAGCTGCGAGTAAGGGTGATTTGACCGGGTTGTTACATAGTAGTCTGTGAACCTGTAACCAAAACGCTTGTCAAACTTTTTCAATATTTTATGCACTCCAATGGCATTCACCTCCACAAAGTTTAGCAACTTCAAAAGGTCTTTGCCCAAATCCCTATATGCTTCCCGTAGTGCATGCACTTCAGCAACATTATTTGGATGTGTCAGTGATTCACACTTCTCTCCAAGAGCTGTTAGTCTGCTAGCAAGATGTCCTTGCTGTTCTAGGAAAAATAACACAGTTTTTTTCAACCTGGTGATCTAGCATCTTTGAAAATTCTTTAAGCACATGACGATGGTCTTATGTTCCTTCTTGAACTTGTTGCGCATATTTCCTCACCCTCTTCTCAAATTCAACCATTTTTTCCTTTTCACTATTGCAGATTTAAAACTATTTTCACAGCCACCGCTGCTTTGAAGCCCTTCTCAATTTGAATTTTCTCTTCGGTTGAATTGGACCTACCCAAATGTGAAAAATAGAAAATATAATTGGAAACAGGAATGGAATGAAAAACAAGCACTAGAACATTACAGGGGATAAGAAACATGAACCCACATTAACCCTCCTGGTGTCTACTGTGCACATAAAATTGATCAGTATTGTAGTAGTGTAGTGTCAAGATAGGCACTAGAAGCCGATTTCTAGAATTTTATTGGTGTATGGGATCATTTTCATTGTAGGTAAAATTTTTGTAGTGTATTATTTGCTGATAGTCGACATAATCAATTAAACTTCAGTATACCTATTTAGCAGCTATCCTACTTAGTGGTGTGCTATGCTAGGCTTAATTTTTGGTAATATTTTGCAATAGATTGCAGAGCTATAGAAGGGATTTCTCATTTCTGCACTTCGTTCACTAAGATTGTCCAATGATTGTGAAACACAAACTTTAAGAACAAATTGGCTTCTGTCCTCTTTGATATACTAAATATGAATGATGGTCACACACAGATTCACAAATTCATGGAGATTGAGCCTCTCTCTTGGTTTATAGATTGAATAGTTTCTATTGCATGCACAATCTTTTGATAATTGCAAAGGTTGGTGTTTCAACATTCTAACATATCAAGGTAACAATAGATAAGGCCATTACTGGTTTGCACAGGATGCGAGGTTTTTTTTAAATATCCTGGTTTATGTGAGTTTTTCTTTGTTTTAGAATTTAAATATTAAATGTTAATGACCCAGGTTCAAACCCTGGTGGGCATAGATCCCTGGATTATAAGCTGGGAAATTTTGTTGTGTTTTATATGCAGCATTAATTCATTAAAATATATTAGTTCTGGACAATGTTATGGGAAGTGTTATAAATTTTTTCCTGTTGCAGCTTGCAAGTTTAAGAATATTCATGTTATCTTATGTAGGCAAAGAGGCTTAGGAAGAATTTAGGTGGAGGGCTGAGACAAGTTGGAGTATTGTGTGCTGCTGGCCTTGTGGCATTGCATGATATGGTTGGTCAGCTTAAAGATGACCATCATAGATGACCATAATAATACAGAGGCTGTGGTTAGCATCATCAGGAGAATTTCGAACACCACAACCAAGTTTCCATTACAACGCACTTAGGATCAAGATTAGAAGATTCCTCATTCCACAGTATTGCAATTTCAACCATTATAGACATGCATGAATATAATTGGAAAACCACACAGTTGGAGATTCAATCCATTCTTAGAAACAGAGACTACATCATAGTACAGGAGTGAAATGCATCTACATTATAAAACAAAGCATACAATTCTTGATTTCTGTGAAACAAATTCAGAGTTTAAATCCATGTCCTGCTACCACAGTAACTATTAAGCCTTTTCACAACTCGGCATACTAAATTCTAGTCATAACATATTGCTGCATCATTTAGAATAACAAAGTGACAGGCATACATGTCAAATTTCATGCAAAGAAATGGGGTTTAAGAAACTCATTTTTGTCTGATAAATATGTTCCAAGGCAGCTGACTTCCTTCCTACCATAGGCTGCTGACTTCCTTCCTACCATAGGCTGCTCCTTTTCCAGAATGCCACACCCATGCTGGCTATGAGGTCACTAACGAGAAGAAGAAAAAGTCAAGAGTAACAAGCACTTAAAAAGTCAAACCTTTGTCAAAAACCCAAGTTGTCACTGCTGAGAAGTTTGCTTGATTTTTAAGCTAGCCATGTGCAACACTTCACCTTTTTCCACACAACACAGGAATCCATCCTTTCTCTGTCACACAGTATCTCAGGTATGCCCTTCCCTTCTATGGGATTTGCACCAGTGCAACCCTCATATGACAGAAGTTATGATTATGGAAGCTTAAGTGGCCCTGTAGAAAGTAACAGTTTCCATGAAGAGGGCTCGAGTATGTATCATGTTCCTAAAGAGTATCCCACACATTACAGAATGCTGAAATTGCTTGATTAAATACTAAAACATATTGTTGGTACACAGACTGAATGGTGCTTTGATGTTATGTTGCAGTTCAATCACTTCGAAGCTCAATACCAGCTCCACCTGCAAATTTCAGGTTAAGAGAAGACCACTTATCAGGAGGCACCTCTCTCAAAGGTGAATACCTTGTCATTGATTAGTTTTAGAGCATGTTCATTTTGTATTGCTTCTTTGGAACATTTTATGTTTTCAGTTTTGCCTGTTTCACAACAACGATATAACTCTAAACTGTTAAGCCACAAATGTTGATGGATCTAAGGTTCTTAGTGTTGTTTTATTAGATTTATTTGAATTCTGGGATGTTGGATTTTATAACTCATTACTCATTTGCATTTCGCAGGATTGATAACATACATTTGAAGGGGGCCTTATATTCCAGATCAGGAAGCTACGTCTGTAACAGTTGACTTTGTTGAACTTTGTACTGGTGAGAACAGCTTGTTTTGTCCTGTATAGAGATTGATTGCTTTTTGTGGATTAGATAATGAGAAAGTTACTGGGCCTAACAAATCTATTACTAGAAAGTTTTCTGGAGAAGAGAAAGTAACTGAAAGGTCCTCGGTTGGAGGTAACCCTGAAGATCACAGGAACAAGCCTGTAATTGCTGCAAAGGCTTCCCCAAAGGCTATGTTAACAGGTCCCAAAACTGGTATTCAGCTTTCTAATGGTGTGGAGAAAGTAGCGAAGATTGCTAATAGTTCTGTCAAAGAGGTTAAAATTCCTGTCTCAAGGGAAGAGGCCTCCAAACACATCCCTCATTATCTCAGGCCATCCACTAGTTCCTGTCACGATGCATGTAAATATGGATCGAAAGCACATTTTGAGTCCTTGGATGCCCCTAAGCACACTCATGCTAAAGTTGCTAACAAGACAAGTCTGGCTCCCTCAAAATCTGCATTCCCCAAGACCTACAAGACCCCTAAAAGCATTCGTAGCGATAATTCTCTAGATGGGTCTTCTTCCACTCCAGTTGGTCATTCTTCCTCTCCAGTTGGTCATTCTTCCACTCCAGTTGGCCAGTCTTCCAAAATTTCTCCAAAGGAAAAGACCCTTGGTAATATTGTACAGTCTGAGGTTAAATTGGTCAAGTCTCCACCTGAAAAACCAAAAAATCTGCCTTCTAAACCTTCTTCAGACAAGAAACCAAAACTTGTAATTACTCCTCCAACAACTTCGTCTAGATCTACCAAGTCTGCTGGCAATGCTAAAACAATTACTCCACCATCCAAGCTCTCTGGCAATGGACATGGAACTGCTAAAACAATTGCTCGATCACCCAGGCCTGCTGGCATTTCTCACGGGACTGCTAAAACAGCTAACGCACAACCCAACAAGAAGGCAGCCTTGAAGACAAGAGAGAATCTATTAAAGAAGACAGAGAAGAAGACTTCTAAATCTGATTCGCCAAGATCAGCAAGTTCAATCACTTCCTCTCTTCCACAAGAAGAAAATCCTAATGAAGTTGGAACATTGGAGGTATGTGGCAGTGATACAGAAGAATTGGGTGCTGACAATCAAATATTGGCAAATGTAGGTGGAGATGCTCATCAGTTTTATGAACATTCTCAGAGTGCTGGTGAATCAATTGATAAGGAGCATGAATCAAGTGATAAGGAGCATTTATTCAAAATCCGACGGTTACTTCCGACGGCGCGTGGATTTCTCTGTTTAAGCTTACCAAAAATCACAAGGATACATATTTTTTTTTTAAATGTGGCCACACACGTCGGTTAAGCGACGGATATTCTTGAACCAAAATTTAAATCACAACGTTCACCTTGAGACAAATAAATTGCAGGGAAATATCCAAAATTAGGGTCCAAATTCCTTACTCCATCGAAAGCTACACCCAAAGGATATACACCGTTTGGATTGCCTCGTTGATTTTGTTTTCGCATAGTCTTTTCATTGAACTTCGTTATACCTATTTTAATAGCCACAACTGTGATGATTGAAGGTTTTTGTAAGCCAGCTGGTGCAGACCTCCAAACCCTCGGTTAGAAAATGTGTGCTTAATTAAACATGGAGCTATGTTTGACTCCTGAGCTTCACCTTTCCTAATGAAAAACCAAATCAAACGGTCTGACCTTCACCAGCTTCTTATTGGAACATATCATCATAAGCTAGAGAGTAGCATACCTGTAGATTTTTGCTCCTTGGAATTCAATAGGGAGGGGGCCTGTGTGCCCCCAAGCTCTACGAAACAACCAAACGTGGGAGAGGTTCCAAATTCAACCAAGACGTAGCCGCAGAAACAATTTCAACAGTCAAACCCTTTCCCGAGTAGCAGAGAGTTCCGGGATGGTGCCTACAAGCACGAATACTTTCCCAGGATTCCTGCTGATCCTACTCCCCATGAATACTTTGGCTACTTACTTTAATTTAAGGGAAAAATAACAAAATTTTACAGCCCTCTGTCACCACATCTCATCTTCTTAACATACCACTTAAGTGGGGCAGATCAGACCAAGAATGAAACCTGGTCATTGACTCAACCCTCTGTCAACCTCATCAGTGAACCAAGTCTTCATTGGCTTTTGCCCTATTTTACCTGACAGTGATCAAGGCTTGACTAGCCACTTTCCCAACAAATTTCTCCAATTTAAGGGCAAAATAACTGAAAATTTACCGACCTTGGTCTGTGTTTTGATGCCTGATTAAAATTCCTGCTTTGTATCAATGTACAGATATTATGGTAGATGGAGATGTTGGATTTCCAAGGCATCCTGTAGACCGTACAATAGTACTTGAGCATTAAATGCTTCCAAACATTTGGGAACAAATTCCAAGAAAAGTGACAGTGCATTTATTGCAAACTGTACATGTGGGCATGAATTTCGAGGAAAAAAAGTACAGCATAAAGGTACAGGACATAAAACACGTGTGGGAGGCATACATCAGGCCATATAGTTGTTATTTGGCATGAAATTCAAGGTATTTTGTTTGCTCCTCCAGTTTGGTGTAAATCTGTCAGTGAGGGTTGAAGAAATTAATTCTTGTATTGATGGAAAATTTCTAAGTACTCTTCTTAATAAAATTTTCTTCTTCTAGGGTTTTCCCCGGATTTGGGGTTTTGCCCGGTCTTATGACCAAAAATATCTGTGTCTCATGTTTGATTGATACTTCAGTTTTTGAAAAGATCTTGAAGTGGTGGTTTTTATTTTAAATTCACGAGTAAAATTTTAATCAAAAACCCTAGATATTCAAGTGTTTGAAATAATGTGTGAATGGAAGTTTTCATGAGTCATTAATATTTATGGCTCATTTGTCATTAATGGCTTCAATGCCCAAGCTACCAAATCCTTCTTGTCATATCCTCAGCCTTTATCTTACCTTTGTCATTTAATGGTTGGTCATCAATGACAACCTTACTCAACAGATTTATCAGGTATGCTATCAATTTCTCTCCCATATCTTTTCTTTTCCATTTGTTAGCCAAACCAAATAGTTAACTAAAACCCTCATTTTTCACTTCTCAAGTTTTAACAGTCAAATCTTTTTGTAGTTTAAAACCCAAGTTTGTTTTGCCCTTGAAACCCTAGGTACCAAGTTTGGATCCATTATGACTTCATTTACCCTCTCCAAGCACTGGCCTACCTAGAGGAAAATCACCCTCCTTGGGTATTTTCACTCTCTGTTGGTTTGAAAACTTGGGTGTGTTTGTTTTGTGTTTCAAACCGTCTATCTTTCATCAAAACACTGATATCTAGTGCTACAATCTAATTTGACAAAAAGACCAAGTGACATGGATGTCTTCCCTTTATGCAACTCATAAAATGATTACATATTTTGGACACGTTAAAACCTTATTGACTTAAAGTGTTTTGATTGCAATTCCAAAGTCATTACATCATAAAATAAAACTAAAATACAAAATTCGGCCACCTTTCGCTGGTTGTAAAATATGACAATACAACTCAAACATGATGTGGATGGTTAGTGATATAAATCTTCCTACCTTGAATAGAATGGTATGGTAAAGTTGATAAGCTACAATAGAATCCCTTGATGTTGGAGCTTCTATCCTTTCTCACTCCAAATGCTATCAGACTCCGATAAGCATTGTAAGAATAGCAAGTAGCAAAGGTGAAATTAAGGAAGCAACTCATATGTGTGTTGTTCCTTTGAGCAAGCAAGCTCTACAAAGATGTGTCCTCCATTACTTATGTGATTGGAGTAGGATTCGATATCACCAAGCTAGCTTCAAGATTTCAGTATTCCCTATCTAGCTACATTAACAGAGGAGGATATGTCTAGGTTGTGTGTGTATGTGTTTGAGAGAGAGAGAGAGAGAGAGAGCATACCTTGCTCAGAGGCATCACTGAAGCTAAGGAAGTTTAGCAGCTTTAGGCCATAATTGATATCCTGTACCTGATAAGGACAGAGGTCAGATAAGGATGTAATTTCATGTTTGGTACAGAAACAGACACATGTCCTTAGGCTTAGTATAGACAGAATTATTTTTCTATTTGTTGAGTATCCATCTCAGGACATTTGGTATGGTCATGTATGTGGTTCTATTATTATCCAGATTTCAAGCTAGCCATCAGTTTGAAATGTACACTAAAATAATTTTTTAACATAAGTTAGTGGTATGTGACTGAAGTTAAAAATCATATAAAAAATAACCATAAACTTCATGAAAATTATAATTGTCTAATTACTAATTAGATCTTTGTGGTTTGACTATGTGCTGTATTTATGAATGCAAGTGATGAAATGCTAAATTTTTAAAGTTCTACAGCATCTGATAAGTAGATCGAAAAAAGAGGATGACGGAATATATTCAATAGATAGATCTCAATGCATCTTCCTATCTCTCTAAACAGGAATTTAAACACTGTATAGGACAATTTAATTGTAAAAAGACTGGTTTATTAATGAATGGATTTATGAATGACCTTTCTGCTTGTGTTCTATGTTATATAGCTCCTATTACGAGAGTGGCCTAATGTTCTAACTCTACTGGGAGGGTTAATATTTATCAAGACATTGATCAGAACTGCCATTGACCCTCCTGTTGGACTTTCCTTACAAGAAAGTGTACGGATAGGATTCCTTCTTTCACAAGGTGGAGAATTTGCTTTTGTGGTTTTTTCTCTGGCAAATAGGTGAGTAATCTAATATTTATTTTAGTCAACAATGTCTTCCATGCAGGAGCCATAATTGCAATCTTTTAATGTTGTATGTAATGCTATAAAGTTTGGAGCCATGATAATATTTTTCTTCACAGGCTTGGAGTCCTGCCCCTTGAGTTGAACAGGCTTCTCATCATAGTTGTGGTTTTGTCAATGGCTCTGACCCCCTTTCTCAATGAAATTGGCCGCAAAGCTACTGAGGCAATTGATTCAAGGTTTGAGACAAATGAAGTATGTGCCAGTCTACACGCTAATGCTTTGTTAATTCTCTAGTTTGAGCATTTTATTTTACTAAGAGTGGGTGGGGTTTATTCAAGAAATGTGTTAGTGAAATAACATTTTTCATGCTACAGAAAATTACAGAACCAAGGAATTACGATGTTAGTGAACCAGTTGTCATACTTGGATTTGGCCAGATGGGTCAGGTATTAGTTTTGTTACCATCATTGAAATTGCTTTAGATTAGATGTCGATATCTCTATGATATATGTTTATGCTTTTTGCAATTAAATAGTTTTGTCCTGGGTTCTTGCCAACTTTTTGTCAACTCCTTTAGTGGCTGCTTTAGATGGAGATCTAGCTGGCATGCCTTATGTTGCATTTGACTTGGATCCTACAGTTATAAAGGTTTGTAGAATGCTTTGAAGTTAATATTCTTTTATTTGTTCATGCACATGTTTCTTTCTGTTTTTCTTTTTCTTATAGAAATTCTGCAAAGTACAGACAACAAGGAACAGACAAATTGCAGTCTCTATGAATATCAATAATGTTTACTCTTAACTGAGCCACTCAACGGGACTCTCTTCTTTGTGTCTGTCAGACTGCTCGAAATCTTGGCTTTCCAGTTCTTTATGGGGATGGATCATGACCAATTGTATTGCAGACAGCTGGTATTACTCTACCAAAAGCTGTAATGGTCATGTACACCGGAAAGAAAATAACTGTTAAGTCAGTTGAAAGGCTCCGACTTGCTTTCCCTTTGGTAATTGTCTACAACATATGCAATAACATTTTTATTCACTTTTTCTGCCCTTATGTAAGATCTGCTTATGCCAAATGACAAGGCATAAATATTTTTTTTGGAAAAGTTTGTGGGAGGATTCCCCCGTTCCCTGGATTATCCAGAGTGTCATCCACCAGCCTGAGGAGCTCAACCGGATTGGAACCTGTGACCTTCCCATTAGAAACATACCTTTGGATAGTCTAACCATTTGAGCTATCCCTAGGGCTAGTCATAATTGTGAAAATACATGTTTATCGTCTAAGCTACCCTGTCCATGTCCGTGTTTGAATTCGTGGATAATGAAATTTGAAAAACAATCACCAATGCAAAAAGCAAAAATATATAAACTTTGCCATTAAATTTGTTTTCAAATCTAAGAAAATTCCTGTATAACTTCATTTATTAAAAAAAAGAAACCACAAATACTTTAGCTTCAAATATGATCTAAAAATAATAGAAATGTCAAATTAAATGGCAATACTGAATATATTATATAGCTTGGTCGGTTGGCTCAATCAGTACTGACTAATTTTAAGGTAGAGAACGCTCAGAGGTCATGGGTACGAGTTTGGAAAAATTCCTCAAGTTAGGATACATGTACTCTGTCAGCATTTACCTCAAGTGCCATTCACATGGACGTTAAAATTTGCCACTGCTTAGGATTTGACCATTTTTTTTAAGAATTATCCATACACGGTGACTATATTTATGATAGCATAAGTCGGGGATATAGAAAATAAACAAAAAGTTAAAATTTTTTAATCAATTCTGGCTTTGTTCCAAAGTTTCCATCCTTTCTCTTCAAATTGATACTGTTAAATTAGTCTGTATAGGGGCTTTTTTTTATGATTTTATCCCCTTAATGGGATGGTATTGCACAAGCATCTCTATTTCCCCTACCTCTATAGCTAGGGACTTTTTATTACAAAAAATTTAAATGCACCTATGCTTACAATTGGAACCTACTTTAGATTGCAAAATTTTTATTTACATTTATGAATGGTGTCATGTAACCATACCTGCAGGTAGTGAATTATCTGGTGAAATTCCCTTTTCTCTGTTTAACCTTCTTAAGTGCCCTTTGTCTGTTTGACATTAATATATTGAAACTACAGAGTGGACCAACTGAAGTTTCCTCATTATTACTTCTTTCTTTAAAGAATTGATTATCATATAATAAATATAGCATTATCTATTTTGTTTCTGATATTGTAACAGTTGGTCTCGACTCTCAAATGAAAATATCTATATTTCAAAAGTTATTTATTCAATAGAATATATATATTGAAACTACAGAGTGGACCAACTGAAGTTTGCTCATTATTACTTATTTCTTTAAAGAATTGATTATCATATAATAAATATAGCATTATCTATTTTGTTTCTGATATTGTAACAGCTGGTCTCAAATGCAAATATCTATATTTCAAAAGATATTTATTCAATAGAAGATAAATGTATAATGAATTGGATGGACAGAATGTCTATACAAGTATAATGAAAGGGGCTTACACCTTCAGATGGATAGTAGTGATATACAATGTGTATTATTAATTAGATAATACATATTATTAGTGTAATAGATTATCTATGAGATATATAACATTTTTTCAGTCCTTGACATTCATTTCTTTAAAGTGTCAACGCAGAAAATATGGCCCTGTAGTCAAATAGTGCTTGCCAGCCTTGCCCAAAATAGAGCTGGAATTACTTAGCGATGCCTGATCCAATTGCACCTTCAATTGAACAATGAATTCATCCACAGAAAGAACGCTTTAATGTAATACTAAGTAGTGCAAGCTATAAATTCCAAGAATGGCAACTTCTTGCTGAAGCAAGGGAAAAAATGTTCTGATAACCATAAGTTTGAATGCCATGGAAAAACTCATGAATCTCTTTTCCACAGGTTCCAATCTATGCAAGAGCACAGGATCTTGGACATCTTTTAGAACTAAAAAAGGCAGCTGCAACAGATGTCATTTTGGAGAATGCAGAGGTATTAGCTTTTATGTACCAGTGTGCTCTCATTTCTTCTTTTCTGTAATTCATTTGTTACTTAGTTTCAGCTAAGTCAACAACATATACAGTTGAGATTAAAGAGCTTATTTTTATTGCATATGTGCATTACTGGAAGAAAAGTTTGCAGTTGGGTTCCAAGCTTTTAAGGGGGCTTGGTGTCATGTCTGATGATGTGACTTTCTTAATGCAACTGATGCGTGAATCTATGGAGCTTCAAGCACAGGAAGCACTTGAGCGAAGTGATGGAAAAGAGCCTGAGATTATGAAGTCATTGCAGGTCTGACACATCAATCTACCTTTGTCTTACATTACTTATCCCACATCTATCAGAGACATGCAGATTCTCTTATTACCCTTGGCATTGTCAACCTTTGGTCATATTTCATTCATATCCCCATGTTAAGCTTGATTGACAACTTTTAATTTTTTAATGTCTCAAATTGAATGAGCAGAGAGCCATGGAGATTAACTGGATTGTAACTATTTAACAAGCGTCGCTTAAGCGATGGTTCTACTTGTCGCTTAAGCGACGGTTAATGGTTATATCCGTCTCTTGTCCGACAGTTTTTCA
Source organism: Pseudotsuga menziesii (assembly GCA_001517045.1). NCBI lineage: Eukaryota > Viridiplantae > Streptophyta > Pinopsida > Pinales > Pinaceae > Pseudotsuga > Pseudotsuga menziesii. The sequence goes on from LPNX010483082.1 coordinate 535,197, forward strand.
AGCTTTTATGTAGTATTTTTTTTTTTAAATATTAGCTAACCGTCGCTTTTCCGACGCCTTTTTTGGATCTCCGTCACTTATCCGATGGTTGTAGGTGTCGCATATCCGATGCCTTACGTTGATATTCGTCTCTTAAGCGACAGTTATGAAGGCTTTTTAAATTTTTTTTTCTACCGTCGAAAATATTATGTCGCTTAAGCGACACTTTACATTTAAGCGATGGTTACATAGGTGTCGCTTAAGCGACGGTTATTTAAGTGTCGGCTAACCGATGCCAAGTTTCCGACGCTTAAAAAAAATCAAAGTGTCGTACATGCGACAGAAAAGTGTCGAAAATCCGACATGACGGCCGTCGGATTTTTGGTCAAAATGTAGTAGTGAAAGAAGATGAATGTTCTTGTCTAAACCCTAGCATAGTGGTCTATTCATTCATCATAATATTTTAAAAATGACTACCATGGTCAGTTACAATCTCTTTAGGGATACTGAATCGTGCGATAATTTGGTTGAAAACAAAAAAAGTTGTAGTTTCCCCGTCAGCTTTAAAGGTGGGCATTTCCTTTGCACACTTCGTGAAATAATCTACAGTGACAATGATATGTTTATGGCCTCCACATGAGACTTGGTTCCATGTCATGTAATATATACCCCACTTCGTGAAGGGTCCCACTAAGATGGTGAGAAATAATGGAGCAGGATGTGACCACATATTTCTAGTGTAAAGCTAAGAAGGATGACAACACTTCACAGCTTCCACACAATCTTTAAAGATCGTGGGCCAGAAATAACTAGCACGTAAGATATTCTGGGCTGTTGCTAACCCAGATAAATGACCCCCACATGCTCCACTATGGGTATCATTTAGGATAGTCTCTGCTTCTTCATGGGTAAGACATCGACGCAAAACATAATCTACCCCCGTACGATATAAAGTATCTCCAATAATGAGGTAGTTCTTAGCATGTATGGGAAGTTTACCCCGCTCTTCCTGCGAGAAGGATGCAGTGTACTTAAAAGTATAGAGATAGATAATTATATCTCTGTACCAGGGGTCAGAGGTGGAAATCAAAAAGACATGCTCATCTAGGAATGAGTCTTCTTCAATGGATACATCTTCCTCTACTAGAAATTATGCAATGAGCTCAGCAAAAACAAAGGAATTTTTTGATTTGGCCAATTGGAAATCTAAGTCAAACTCCTAAAGAATGACTATCCATTTGTTGAATTTTCCTCAAACTATCTATCGGGACAAAACATTTTGAAAAGGATTAACATCTGCCACTACCATCGTGGTCCTCAGCAAGATATAGTGACACAACCTCTGAACAACATACACAGCTTCCAAGCCCAACTTCTCAACCTGGGAATACCTAAGTTCAGGGCCAGCTATATTAAATTTTCATATGCTAAGCTAGAACATCAGTATTTCATTTCATTTTCATAACAAAATCATATAAACAGGATCACTGAAAGAAACAGTATCACAAGAACAACACATATTTATCCTGGGAAAACCCTAAAGGGAAAAACCCATCAAAAGATTCCTCAATATAGATGCCCCAAAAAGGTAAAAGATAAAACTAACAAGGAGATCAAATCCTGATCCTCCTCCTTCTCCTGCTACTCTTCTCTTCTCCACTAATGCACTACACAAGTGAGAGTGTGTGCTTCAAATGAGGAGTGCTACACCTCTATTTATATTCATCCGTTCACTTTAATTAACTCATCCGACATGTAGGCTCAAGTTAATCATGTAGGCTCAACTTACACATGTAGGCTCAAGTAACCACACTGGGGTGCTAATGACCCACCTTTACAATTAGAGGGGACAACCTCATGACTCTTATTAGTTATTCCAATTAGAAGCATCGGGGTACAAGATAATACAAGTGGTTCTCCTGGTAGGACCATCGAGGACCACAAAAAGATACATATATAATATTCTTTGAAGTTAAAATATTTCAAAACTCCCCCTTAACGAGAAGGGTATTCTACAACAACATCAACAACAACAATAGTAGGAGAGGCCATCATCAACATCATCAGGGTAACACATCTATAAACCATTGGAAGATTTTCAACATCATATAGTCTTCAAGTTCAATATTCAATGACATCAACTCTTTAATCAACATCAGCATCTTTTGACCTTTTGATCAGCAACATCTTCAGCAACATATTCAATACTTTGACCTTTTGATCAGCAACATCTTTCAGCAACATCTTCAGCAACTTTGACCTTTCTATCAGCAACATCTTCAGCACTTAGACCTTTCGATCAGCAGCAACATCTTCAGCACTTTGACCTTTCGATCAGCAACATCTTCAGCACTTTGACCTTTCGATCAGCAAAAATATCTTCAGCATTTTGATCAGCAACATCTTCAGCACTTTGATCTTTTGATCAACAAAAACATCTTCAGCATCTTGATTAGCAACATCTTCAGTACTTTGATCTTTCAATCAGCAACAACTTCTTCATCATTTTGTTCTTTCAATCAGCAACATCATCATATTCTGATTAGTAACATCGTGATCAACACCATCATCATACTTTATCTCTCGAACAGAATCATCATCATCATATTCTGATCTTTTGATCAGTATGTCATCATCATCACATATTGATCATCATCATCATCATACTCTGATCTTTCGATGAGTACATCATCATCATCATACTCTTGATCTTTCGATTATTACATCATCATCATACTCTGATCTTTTGATCAGTACATCATCATCATCAAGCTCTAATCTTTCAATCAGTACATCGTAATCATCATCATACTCTAATATTTCAATTAGTACATCGTCATAAACATACACTGATCTTTCGATCAGTACGTCATCATCATCATACTCTGATCCTTCGATCAGTACATCATCATCATCATACTCTGATCTTTCGATCAGTATGTCATCATCATCACACTTTGATCTTTCAATCAGTACGGCATCATCATCATACTCTGATCTTTCGATCAGTATGTCATCATCATCAACAGCAACTTGCAATCCACACCTCAAATACAAAAAGTCTTTGGTTCACTTTTCGACTTAAAGTCCAAGGATGATGCAATCCCACTGCATTCTCGACAACCGAAGTTACCGAATTGATTACGGGATAATCAGTCCCTATCACTTTAGGACTAATTCCAAGGATGATGCAATCCTACAACATTCACTCGGACCGAAATCTCTGGATACATTTTTAACCGAGGTTTAGGGATGATGCAATCCACCACTTTCATGAGGGCCGAGACCTCCAGATACATTTTGAACCAAGGTTCAAGGATGATGCAATCCACCACTTTCACGGGGGTCGAGACCTCCAAATACATTTTGAAATGAGGTTCAGGGATGATGAAATCCACCACTTTCATGGGGGCTGAGACGGCGGGATACATTTTGAACAGAGGTTTAGGGATGATGCAACCCACCACTTTCACGGGGGCCGAGACCTCTGGATACATTTTGAACCGAGGTTTAGGGATGATGTAATCCACCACTTTCACAGGGGATGAGACCTTCGGATACATTTTGAACCAAAGTTCAGGGATGATGCAATCCACCACTTTCACAGGAGCCGAGACCTCCAGATACATTTTGAACCAATGTTCACGGATGATGCAATCCTATCACATTCATGGGGGGAGAGACCTCCGAATACATTTTGAACCGAAGTTCAGGGATGATGAAATCCTATCACATTCATGGGGGCCAAGACCTTTGGATACATTTTGAACCGAATTTCAGGGATGATGCAATCTCACCACATGCATGAAGACCGAAGTCATCGGATCTATTTTGGACAGATGTCCTAGGGTGATACAATCCCTCTTTATTATCAAGGACCGAAGTCACTGGATCACTTCTGGACAGATGTCCCAGGATGATACAGTCCCTCTTCATTCTCAAGGACCGAGGCCACCGAATCACTTTAGGGAAGATTCCTAGGGATGATACAATCCCACTGCAACATCACTACTCCCACTTTCAAGGAAGGTTCTTTCGAACCACACCAAGCTTGTCTGGAAAGTGTTTGAACTTTACTCGAGACAGAGGCTTCGTTATCACATTAGCAACCTATTCTTCATTACTCACATATTGGATTTTTATGGCTCCCTTCTACATCATATCTCGAATGTAGAAATACCTGATTTCTATGTGCTTCGATCTATTGTGGAATACTGGGTTCTCTATCATCTTTATACAACTTTTATTGTCACATAGAATCATGGTAGTATCCAACTCTAGATTGAATAATCCTGACATCAGCTTCCAAATCCATATGGCTTCACAACTAGCAGAATAGGCTGCTATATACTTTTGCTTCGGCTGTGCTTAGAGCAACACTATATTGCTTTCTGCTAAACGATGAAATCATAGTAGATCACAGACTATAACATCCACCTGATGTGATTTTTCTATCTGATATACTTCCAGCCCAATCTGCATTTGTATAGCCATACAATATGTACTCATGGCTATTATCATAGAATAGTCCAAATTCTAAAGTCCCTTTTAGGTACCTCATCACATGTTTTGCAGCTACCAGGTGAACCCGGCTTGGTTGAACAAGATATTGACTCAAGGTGTTCTTCGCAAAACAAATGTCCGGTCTCGTATTTGTTAAGTACATCAATGACCCAATGATCTGTCTGTATTGATTCATGTCCACTAACTCTGATGAGTCATCATCCAACAGCTTTAGGTTTGAGTCCATGGGTGTGGTCATGGCTTTGCATTCTAACATATTGAATCTTTTCAATATCTCTACTACATACTTTCCCTGGTTGAGAAAGATTCCTTCTAAAATTTTCCACACTTCCAGACCTAGGAAGTAATGCATTAACCCAAGGTCCTTCATCTCAAATTCTTCTTCCAGTTTGTTCTTGCTTTCCATAATCTATTTCTTATTCCCTATCAAGAATAGGTCATCCACATATAGTAACAGAATGATAGGTTCATATTCTACAATCTTGAGATAAAGGTTAGGATCAGCTTTACTCTTGGTAAAGCCTATGCTTGACAGGAAACCATCTATCCTTTCATACCAAGCTCGAGGAGCTTGTTTAAGGCCATATAAGGCCTTATTCAACTTGCATACATGATTATGTCTATCTTGATCTTCAAATCCTTGAGGTTGTTCTATATATATTTCTTATTCGATCACACCATTCAGAAAAGTTGTTTTCACATCCATCTGGTGAAGGTCCCACTTCATCATGGATGCAAGGGCCATGATCACTCTAATCAAATTATACCATGCTACTGGGGCAAATGTCTCTTCATAATCGATTCCCTCTTTATGAGAGAAACCTCTGGCCACAAATCTTGCTTTATACTTCTCGATACTTCTGTCAGCTGCATGCTTTATTTTGTATATCCATTTGGAGGATACTATACTCTTTCCTTCTGGTTTGGGAACTACATCCCATACATCATTCTTCATTATTGACCAATATTCTTCAGTCATTGACTTTTCCCATTCTTTCTTCTGTACTGCTTCTTCGTAGTTTGTTGGTTCTTGATCTACAAGATCACACATCAAGGCTACATAGTTGGAAAATATATTAAGTTTCTTTCTTTCCCTTGTGGAGCCTTCAGGTGCTCCATATCTTTCCACCTCTCGTATAATTTCTCTTGTCCAAGAAGGATTTCTTTTTCTTGAAATCCCCATCATAGGAGGTTCTTTAGGTTCTTCAATGTCATGTTCTTCAGGAGCTTCATCTTCAGGAAGACATGTAGTTTCTTTGTTTCTAAGAGGTGTCTCTTCTTCATATACTTCTTCATGTTGGCACTTCCTAGATCTCTTGAGGGCTGCCTCTTCATCGAATGTCACATCTCGACTGATTTCCATGTGATGGAATCTTGGAATGTAAATTCTAAATTCTTTGGATACTTCACAATATCCAAAAAAATATCCCCTTCTTTCCAGAAGGATATAACTTGGTTCTCTTCTCTTTTGGTACATGAACATATACTAGACAACCAAATATTTTGAGGTGACTCACTTCAGGCTTCTTTCCTATGAATATCTTTTTTGGAGCTTTGAACCCAAGAGCACTGTGAGATATTCTATTCTGTACATACACAGCAGTTCTTGCTACTTCTGCCCATAGATGCATTGGAAGATCTTGATCATATATCATAGTCTTCACTGCCTCCATGATGGTTCTGTTGTTTCTTTCTCCAGCCCCATTCTGTTGAGGATTGTAGGGTGTAGTTAGTTCCCTCTTGATTTCAGCAGCCTTGCAAAAAGCTTCAAATTCTTTTGAGGTATGCTCTCTACTATTGTCTGATCAGAATGTCTTTATTTTCTTGTCTGAAATATTCTCTATCAAAGCTTTGATCTCCTTGAATTTCTCAAACACTTCAATCTTTGCTTTCAAGAAGTATATCCAGGTCTTTCTTGAAAAGTCATCAATAAACGTGATATAATATTCAAATTCACTTAAGGATATGGTAGACATTGGACCACATACATCTGAATGAATCAATTCCAATGTACCTTTAGTTCTTATTTCGCTCTTTGGAAATGGATTATTGATGTTCTTTCCCTTCGCACATCCTTTGCAAATTCCTTCATGCTCGATCTTCATATCTGGTAATCCCATCACTACCTTGTTCACATGAGGTAAAGCTTTGTAGTTAATGTGGGAAAGCCTCCTATGCCACAATTCACTAGGGTCAGTAAACTCATGCACAAAATGTTAAATTTTCATATGCTTAACTAAGACATCAGTATATCATTTCATTTTTCATAATAAAAGCATATAAAACAGGATCACTGAAAGAAACAGTATCACAAGAACAACACAGATTTATCCTGGGAAAACCCTAAAGGGAAAAACCCAGCAAAATCTTCCTCAATATAGATGCCCCAAAAAGGGAAAAAGGTAAAACCAATAAGGAGATCAAAAACCTGATTCTCCTCCTTCTCCAGCAACTCCTCTCCTCCACAAGTGTGCTATTCCAAGTGAGTGTGTGTGTCTCAAGTGAGGAGCACTACACCTCTATTTATATTCATTCGTTCACTTAAAGTTTACTCAATTAACATGTTAGATTCAGTTAACTCATGTAGGCTCGAGTTACACATGTAGGCTCAAGTAACCACACTGGGGTGCTGATGACCCACCTTTACAATTTGAGGGGACTACCTCATGACTCTTATTAGTTCTTCTGATTAGGAGCATCGAGGTACAATGAAATACAAATGGTTCTCCCGGTTGGACCATCGGGGACCACAAAAGATACATAAAGAATATTCTTTGAAGTTACAATATTTCAACACTCCCCCTTAATGAGAAGGGTATTCTAAATCAACAACAACAAGATCAGAGATGGGGGACATCATCAACATCAGCAGGGTAACACATCTATAAATCATTGGAAGCTTTTCAACATCATGTAGTCTTCATCTTCAATCTTCAATCTTCATCATCAGCAACATCTTCAGTCTTTGATCAACAACATCTTCAGCATTTTGATCTTTCAATTAGCAACGACATCTTCAGCACTTGGATCTTTCGATCAGCAACATCTTTAGCACTTTGACTGTCCGATCAGCAACAACATCTTCAGCTTTTTGATCAGCAACATCTTCAGCACTTTGATTTTTTTTTTCGATCAGCAACAACATCTTCATCATTTTGTCCTTTTGATCAACAACATCTTCAGCATTTTGAATTTTCGATCAACAACAACATCTTCAGCACCTTGACCTTTTGATCAGCAGCAACATCTTCAGTACTTTGACCTCTCGATCAGTAGCAACATCATCATCATCATATTCT
>LPNX010483082.1:543151-568436 GCA_001517045.1 Pseudotsuga menziesii
AAATCATCATCATACTCTGATCTTTCGATTAGAAACATCATCATCATACTCTGATCTTTCGATCAGAAACATCATAATCATAGTGTGTCATCATCATACTATGATCTTTCGATTAGTATGTCATCATCATCATACTCTGATCTTTTGATCAGTATGTCATCATCATCATCAGTAACAACCTGCAATACACAACTCAAAGACAAAAAGTCTTTGGATCACTTTTGGACTTAAAGTCCAGGGATGATACAATCCCACCACATTCTCGACAACCGAAGTTACTGGATTGATTACGGGAGAATCAGTCCCTATCACTTTAGGACTATGTCCAAGGATGATGCAATCCTCCCACATTCTCGACGACCGAAGTCACTGGATACAATTACGGGATAATCTCTCCCTATCCCTTTAGGACTTAAGTCCAAGGATGATGCAATCCTCCCACATTCTCGACGACCGAAGTCACTGGATACAATTACGGGATAATCTCTCCCTATCCCTTTAGGACTTAAGTCCAAGGATGATGCAATCCTCCCACATTCTCGACGACCGAAGTCACTGGATACAATTACGGGATAATCTCTCCCTATCCCTTTAGGACTTAAGTCCAAGGATGATGCAATCCTCCCACATTCTCGACGACCGAAGTCACTGGATACAATTACGGGATAATCTCTCCCTATCCCTTTAGGACTTAAGTCCAAGGATGATGCAATCCTCCCACATTCTCGACGACCGAAGTCACTGGATACAATTACGGGATAATCTCTCCCTATCCCTTTAGGACTTAAGTCCAAGGATGATGCAATCCTACCACATTCTCGATGACTGAGGTCACCGGATCTATTATGGACAGATGTCCTAGGATGATACAATCCCTCTTCATTCTCGAAGACCGAGGTCTCCGGATCACTTTAGGGAAGGTGCCCAAGGATGATACAATCCCATCACATTCTCGATGACTGAGGTCACCGGATCTATTATGGACAGATGTCTCGGGATGATACAATCCCTCTTCATTCTCGAGGACCGAGGTCTCTGGATCACGTTAGGGAAAATGCCCAGGGATGATACAATCCCACTACAACATCACTACTCCCCCTTTCGAGGAAGGTCTGTACAAACAACACCAAGCTTGTCTTGAAAGTGTTCGAACTCTACTCGAGGCAGAGGCTTCGTCAGTACATCATCATCCAAACCATCATCATCTACATCTTCAATATCTGAATACTGATCTATCACCATCTGTATCTCTAGTATGTGAATACTAAAAGCATCATCATCTATATCTTCAATATGGGAATACTGAAACATCATCATCTCTATATTCAGTATAGAAATACTAAATCACCATCATCTGCATCTACAGTATCATTATCTTCATCTTATCTTGTATGTAGAAATACCGGATTTCTACGTGTTATGTGGAACACAGGGTTCTTTGTCATCACAACAGTGGTTATCACATAGAATCATTGTTGTGTCCATCTTCAGGTCAAAGAGACTTGATATCGGCTTCTGAAGCCATCTGCCTTCATAACATAGTAGAGCAATCTGCTATGTATTCTGCTTCAACCATGCTAAGAGAAACACTGGACTGTTTCCTGCTAAACCATGAACTCATAGCAGACCTCAAAGCATATACCTGATTTGATTTTCCTGTCTAAGATACTTCCAGCCCAATCTGCATCTGTGTAGCCATACAATCTATACTCATGGCTACCATCATAGTATAGACCAAAGTCTATAGTCTCTTTTAGATATGTTTTACAGCTACTAGGTGAACCCGTCTTGGTTGAACAAGATATTGACTTAAGGTGTTCACAGCAAAACAAATGTCTGGTCTAGAATTTGTTAAGTACATCAATGACCCAATGATCTGTCTGTAGTGAGTCACATCCACTAACTCTAATGAGTCATCAGCTAATAGCTTCATGTTGGAGTACATTGGTGTGGCCATGACTTTGCATTTGAGTCTCTTCAATATCTCTACCACATACTTTCCTTGGTTGAGAAAGATTCCTTCTGAACTTTGCCATACTTCTAGACCTAGGAAATAATGCATTAACCCAAGGTATTTCATCTCAAATTCTTCTGCTAGTTTCTTCTTACTTTCCATGATCTGTTTCTCATTCCCTGTCAAGAATAATTCATCCACATATAGTAATAGAATGACAAGTACATCTTCTACAACCTTGTAGGAAAGGTTAGGATTGTCTTTACTCTTGGCAAAGCCCATGCTCATCAGGAAACTATCTATTCTTCCATACCAAGCTCTGGGATCTTGCTTCAGGCCATAGAGGTCATTCTTCAACTTGCATACTTGATTCCTTTTGTCTTCAGCTTCAAATCCTCGTGAATATTCGATGTAAAACTATTCCTCAATCATACCATTAAGGAAGGCTTGTCTTTATTTCATCATGGAAGAATCTACCATGATAGTTTTGAGGGAAATGTACCTTGCTTCCAGAAGTAAGTGTCTCTTCAGAATTAATTCCCTCTTTCTGATAGAAACCTCTAGCCACAACTCTTACCTTACTTCTATCAGCAACATATCTTATCTTGCAAATCCATTTGGAAGATACCACATTCTTGCTTTCTGGTTTGAGTACTATATCCCAAACATCATTCTAGTATCACAACATATTCTATGAGTTTGTCTTCTCATGTCATCAACATATCCTAGTCTTTTGCATTCAACCTTGAAGGTTGGAACCTACTTTACTCTTGGTAAAGTCTCGATCCATCACAAAGCTATCCATCATGTCATACCATGTCGAACTCAGATATAATTTTCTATAGTCACTCCCCCTGAAGTGGAGTATCATCTTCCCTCTTCATTCTCTACAGGTGGTTCTATGTTGACATATACTGGTCAATAGAGTATGTCATGTCATAGTCTATTATTTATAGGGAGAATCACTAACCTTGCTTTGTACACTTGTTCCATCATATCGTATACATCATTCCCCATGATCAACTGTTACTCTTTGATCATAGCTTCTTTTATAGCATTCTTTTCTTCATCTTGAGTTATCTCTTGTACCCATGGTGGTCTTCATCCTTCAAGGTGGATCTACCATTCTCTGAAGCTCTTTCTTCCGTCATGGTGTCTCTGACCCTGGGAGCTTCAGATTCATGTTTATTGGAGTGAATCTTGAATTGTCATCACTTGTTCTTCGGAACAAGTCTCATCCTTATTTTCTTGTAGGAGGTTGTTCGTGACCTTTCCTACAATTCAAATGTACCAGTTTAATGGTTAGAGATATTTCATAAAACATATGTATAACGACAAATTCTTATGCATCATGCAACTATTTAGTTAATACAACATTCATCCATATCTCACATAAACTTTCTAGATGCCTTCCATCTCTACCATGACATTATTGAGATTGTGCACTAATCCAATATGTCAGTGAAGAGGTTTGATAAGTAGTAATGGAGAGTTGTATAGCACCATGAACTACTTACCCATCACATGCATATTAGTAGTATACAGTCATTAATGCAAACAATCTATCATGCATAACACATCACTGAATATAATCAAATGTATAACAAAACAATATCATGAAATGACAATTGAATACTTATCTTTATTTGTTTCATGGGTATATTCCTTCTTGAGTCTTCAACTTTATCATCTTCTTCATGCATGATAGCATCGTTTCTTATCCAAATGCTTAGGTGGATAAGAAGTTCTTCAAGAGTTGAGATCTTCATATTTCTCATTGATTGAGGGATCTTCTTTGGAAGATGAGAGCTTGATATTCAGAGATGAGATTATTCTTCTTCCCAAAGTCTGTTGAAATTAATCAATTCCTTCTGCAACACATTCCTTGAATGAATGAATTCCATGATCCTGGGAGGCCATTCAAAGTGGCCATCACCACTTCTGCATTCTTCACTTCTTCTTCAGCTGGTTTCTTAAGGTCATATTTTGATCTATGTTCTTCCCTTCAAATAGCTTGGTCAAGGAATCAAACCTCATCGATTTATTTAGGGAAGAAACTTGTAGAACAAGTTGATTTGAGACTGAATCATCAATAATCTTCTGGGCTTTGACCAAGTTCTTCTTGTGAAAGGCTTCTAGCCTCATCTCCCTCTGAAACTGGAACCTCTATGCTCATGTAGGTGTCCAATCCATTTTATTCAGAGAGATCATATACTTCTAGGCTTGGAAGTTGTCAACTTCACCAAGCTTATCATCAAGCTGATGTGATAGATCATTTTGAAATGAGAACCTCAAATGAACATAGCAAAGGATTAGATCTTACCGATTTGAGGTGTCCGTCCTGGTTCTGGAGTTGGCTGATCTAGGGTTTGTCACAGAAACCCTAATTTTAAAACTTGGAATATTTGAGATCTGATTGGATAGACAGATATATCTCTTCAAATTGAGCTGTCCAATGTACTCCATTTCTAAAAACAGTGGACGGAAGCTCCCGGAACAAGAAGCCCTAATTTTCCAATTTCTTCTGCAGAAATGCCTGTTACTATTTCTGTGATATCTTCGAAATTTATGCTCCTCTATGTATGAAATTTTGTTCTAAGGTAATTTCGCATGTACCTGATCCACCACCATAGGTTTCATCAGAATTGGTTTCACCATTTTGGATTTATGATCCTTTTCCCAAGGTGACCTGTTATAGGACTGTTCAGAAGAGAGAAGTTGTACGGCATGCCACGTGTCACTGGTTCATCTTCTGAGTCTGATATTCACACCACCGAAATTAAAGTCCGTTAAATTTCTGGAACATCTTCAGGAATTCCATTTGGACCTATGTGGGCCAATATATTGCAATTCTCCCCAGGTGTCCTGTTTAGGGATGAATTCTGGAAGAGGCTGGAACCCTAACTTGGAGAGAACATATCTCCTGGAATACAGCGAATCTGAGGATGAATTTTAGACACATTGTTCATCAGGATTTTATATTTGGCCCCTGCAATTTTCAGCTCCTTATCCTTTGACAATCTCGGAATATAGTGAATGTGCCAAAACGTAGCAGTTTTAGTATTTAAGGTTTTTCTAGCTCGGGGTCAAACTAGGGTTTGACTTTCCCAAAGATTCACCCAACCAAAAATCTTGATCCAGGTCTCTAAAATTTGGTTTTTATGATGAGAACAATCGTATGCTGGTTTCACTCAAAAATTTCTCTTCTATAGAAAGCCCTAATTTCCACATCGAAAATTGAAAATGCTCGAAATTGAATTCCGCATCGACAGAACGATGCACCCTTCAAAGGAGAGTCATCCTAGCCTTCTTTTGCTGATTGATTGTGGAGAGAGAACCAAAAAATAAGAATCCCTAGCTTCTGTAACTTGTGAAAGATTCCCTATTCAGGTTAGCTCTGATACCATGTTAAATTTTCATATGCTTAACTAAGACATCAGTATATCATATACAAATGGTTCTCCCGGTTGGACCACCGGGGACCACAAAAGATACATAAATAATATTCTTTGAAGTTACAATATTTGAACTTCTCTATCAAAGCTTTGAACTCCTTGAATTTCTCAAACACTTCACTCTTTGATTTCAAGAAGTATATCCAGGTCTTTATTGAAAAGTCATCAATAAACATGATATAATATTCAAAGCCACTTAAGGATATGGTAGACATTGGACCACATACATCTGAATGAATCAATTCCAATGTACCTTTAGTTTTTATTTCGCTCTTTGGAAATGGATTCTTGATGTTCTTTCCCTTCGCACATCCTTTGCAAATTCCTTCATGCTTGATCTTCATATCTGGTAATCCCATCACTACCTTGTTCACATGAGGTAAAGCTTTGTAGTTAATGTGGGAAAGCCTCCTACGCCGAAATTCACTAGGGTCAATAAACTCACGCACAAAGGCTGTTTCTGAATGCCCCTTGAATTTATACAAGCCTCCTTCTTCTTCACCAATGATGATTGCATCTTCAATTTTCTTTCCTTTGGGCCACATGAGTACTTGGCCATCTATGAAAGCAACTCTAAACCCTTTCTTATCTAAGGCTAAGATATAAAGTAAATTCTTCTTTAGACTAGGTAGATATAAAACATTTTTCATATTTAGAGGATTACCTGAATCGAGTTTGTAGCTTGCTTCACGAACTCCTTTGATCGGATATTGATAGTCATCTCCTAGGGATACTTTATTAGGAGAGCTCCTTTCTTCAAGTTTGGACAGAGTTTTCTTTTGTCCTGTCATGTGCTTTGAAGCACCACTATCAATTAGCCAAGTGTCTTCTCTTGGTGTTATAGATATAGAGTGCAGAGAATAGTACATACTCTTCTGCATCCTCTTCTCTGGCTTGCTTTCTTTGAGGTCTTTCTTCTTCATATTCTTCTTTTTCTTCTTCTTCATCCTCATCTTCAGCTAGATGAGCATGATATATTTTGTTGTTGTTGATCCTCTTCTTATATTCTTGCTTCTTCATAGGATAGTTCCTGGCAATGTGTCCTATCTCATCACAATGGAAACATTGAAAACCAGAGTAGTCCTTACTTGCTAGACTATCTCTTGATCTTTGGAATCTTCTGGGAGGTTGATGCTCCTTGTGGTTTCCCTTCTTGAATATGAGTTGATCCCTTCTTATTTTCTTGGTATGAGTGGCTAGAGCTTGATCATCCTCTTTAAGTAGAGCTTCCCTATTTGCTACTCTAGTCTCTTCTTGAATGTAGTCTTCCCATACCACATCAAACTCCATGCTTTCTTTCCTGGCACACATCATTTGAATGAATGATTCCCATGATCTAGTGAGGCCATTGAGAGAAGTCATGACTAGTTCATCTTCATCAAGTTTGTATCCAATATCTTCTAGTTGTTCTTTGATCTGAGAAACCCTTGAGAAGTAATCTTGAATGGATTCTCCATGGCTCATCTTGATACTCTTCAGTTAAGCTCTTAGATTTATCTTTCTGTTAATGTTTCTTCCTTCAAACATTCTGGATAAGGCATCACACATTTCCTTTGGAGTCTTCTTAGATGACACATGAGGGATCAATTGATTCTTGATGGAATCAACAATAATCCTTTGTGCCCTAATCATGTCTTTCTTGTGCTTCTCCTTGGCTTTAGCTTCTTCTGAAACTGGAACTTCTTCTTTGACATATGTATCAAGATCATTCTCTTGGAGAATGAGACCAATCCTATATTTCCATGCTCTATAAATTCTCTATGCCTTCTAGCTTGTCCTCAAGCTTAGTGCTTAGGGTTATTTTGACAAAAAATCACAAAAAAATGAAATTTTGTGGAATGAGAAATTGACCTTACCAGAAGATGTGCTTGATAGAGGTGATTTGACTGGTGTACTTTGATTCTGGAGAATTCAACTCTTCACCATTCAAATCATACTTGCATGATTTAGCTTCTATAGCTTTCTGGTTCAGCAGTTTTCTGGTGTAGCTATCAAACTAGGGTTTGACTTTTCTAGAGACTCACACATCCAAGACCCTTGATTCCAAGCTCAAAATATGTGCTCTAGGAGGGTGAAACTTTCGATGCAAATAGTTTTTCAAAACTTGAAAATTTTCCCGAAACCCTACCTTCTTTCGAGGAGAGAGAGAGGGCTATTTCTCCTTGTGAAGACTGTCTTGTTCAGGTTAGCTCTGATACCATGTTAAATTTTCATATGCTAAGCTAGAACATCAGTATTTCATTTCATTTTCATAACAAAACCATATAAACAAGATCACTGAAAGAAACAGTATCACAAGAAAAACACAGATTTATCCTGAGAAAACCCTAAAGGGAAAAACCCAACAAAAGCTTCCTCAATATAGATGCCCCAAAAAGGTAAAAGATAAAACCAACAACTTAGATTAAAGCATAATCCTCCTCCTTCTCCTGCTACTCTTCTCTTTTCTACTAATGCACTACACAAGTGAGAGTGTGTGCTTCAAATGACGAGCACTACACCTCTATTTATATTCATCCGTTCACTTCAATTAACTCATCTGACATGTAGGCTCGAGTTAATCATGCAGGCTCAAGTTACACATGTAGGCTCAAGTAACCACAATGGGGTGCTAATGACCGGCCTTTACAATTAGAGGGGACAACCTCATGACTCTTATTAGTTCTTCCGATTAGAAGCATCGGGGTACAAGATAATACAAGTGGTTATCCTAGTAGGACCATCGGGGACCACGAAAATATACATATAGAATATTCTTTGAAGTTACAATATTTCAACAGGCTAAAGCATGGCTGAGATAGTAGACGAGATGCTCTTGGAGCTTATTGTATTCCTTAGCTAGTACTACCCCTATGGTTGACTCAAATGCGATTAGATACAATATAAAATCACGAGAGTAATCTGGCAGATGCAATAATGGTGCCAGAAAACAAAGATTTTTTAAATGCCTCGAATACAAGTTGTGCAATTTCATCCCATACAAATGGGGTGTCCTGTTTCAACAGGCACATGAAACCTTTAGTAATCATGGCATAATTTACAATAAAACATCGAGGGAAGTTGGACTTCCCCTGTATAATTTGAAGCTACCTGAGAGAACGAGGAGGAGGTAGACAGGGATGATTTTAAGGAACCATACTTATTTAAAAGTGTATAAATGTTGGCGAATATTACCAATTCTTAAAACACCAACTATAAAATGATTGGCGATATTTTTCAAAAAATATTTTAATTTCCAAGGATTTTATATCATTTATATAATAATTTGGCGATTTTTAGGGTGCAAAAAAATTTGCCCCATCAAAATTGGGCGAAACAGGGATTCAAAAAATGCAAAATGGCGAATCTTTTTTGGGAGAAAAACATGGAAAAATAGCCCACTGGGCTAAAATTCGCCCCTAAAATTATCCTTGGAGGTAGATTTACGATGACATCAACTTTCAAAGGATCCACCTGAATGCCTTTGTTGGAAATGATGAATCTGGGCTATCTCCCTGACCCGACACAAAAAACGCACTTGTGGGGATTCAAGTGAATTTGGTAGTATCTACATCATTCAAAAATAAAACGCAAGTAATGTGGGTGATTGAACCTCTTACGAGAATTTGCTGGCAAATCATTAAGGTAGGGTTTGATAATCGATTTAATGTCATGAAAGGAAAAATATATTGCCCGCTGAAAGGTTTCCCCTACATTTTTCAATCCAAAGGGCATTTTATTGTACACGATGGTACCCCAAGGAAAAATAAAAGGTGTTTTATGTTCATCTTTCGGTTTAATTTGGATTTGATTATACCTAGAGAAACCATCCATAAACAAAAAGACTTCACTTCCCCCACAAGCATCAATAATTTGATCTATAAATGGCATGGGGTAGTTGTCCTTAGGACAGGCTTTGTTTAGATCTCAAAATTTAGTACAAACACATATAGTCCCTTGCTTTTTTTCAACAGGAACAGGATTGGATACCCATTCCGTCAAAGCTATGGGGTAAATGAAACTGGCTTTCAGTAGTGTTCAACTTCAGCCTTAATCGCCACCGCTTTATGCAGGCGGACAGGTCTCAAATTTTGTCGAATTGGTCTAGCATCAGGGTATGTTCATATTTCGTGCTCAACTATTGATGGATCAATTCCTGGAATCTCCTCATATGACCAAGAAAATACGTCACGAAATTCCTTAAACAAGGCCGTATATATTGCGATCTCCTTCGGAGATCAATTCGCGCCGATGTGTACATTTTCCACAACATTTTGGTTTACAGAGATGTTGATAGGAGTTGTAATGGAAATGTTTTCCATATTCCCCTCAGCAAATATCTGTTCCCTTGGTAAGGGATTAATAGGTGTATCAACATCACCTATCAGTCTCGTATGGAACTCTTGGTTCTCGATCCTGCTTAACTATGGAAGAAACTAGGATCGATGGTGAAGATCTTCGTAAATCTTATCTTGTCCCCACATGGCTTCCAGAATGGCTTCATCCAAAGGTAAATCCATATCTAATCAATCTCTATAATGCAAAGAGTTCTCTGCCTAAGCAGTCAAATAGGCTTCTTTCGACTCCTCTGATACTGTGAGAAGGACTGGAATGGGATCGATATTGGTATGAACGATATCTTGGTAAGCTACTTCCATTGCTGATAAGGGGACTTCAAGTTCATGGTGGGAAGGAAGAACACAAGGATATATTTTATCAACAACCATTGCTATAGACTTCCCTACACTAGTAGAACCTATATAATTCATCGGGGTTGGAATATCAAATGTGCCCATCAATTATGTGTACATTCCAGCCCCTAAGCTCTCTGAAGAAGCTCTAACCTCATCAAGAAATGGTATGGTGGACTCATTAGTTTCCATGCAGTCTTTTCAACTAAAACCAAGTTGGTCTACAGTAACTAACTTCCCTTTGTGCGAAAACACTACCACCCAAAAAATGGCCAATGCAATAGCTGAAATAGTGTAAGTCCAACTTCTCCCTAAGACCAAGTTATAATCCAAAGGTGCATAAATCACCTATACCTCAATAGACACTGATTTCCCTACCAACTTAATTTCAAAATCTAGTAGGATACCATGTGGACGAAATGACCTTCCGTCGAAAGCAGTAAGTAGGGTGTTCGATGGAACCAGCTCTGGAGATACAAGAGCTTTTCAACAATAGTGGGACATTACACATGTAGAAGCACCCTTGTCAACAACTGTTAGAATAATCAACCCATAGTTTACCCACTGAGACATTAATTCATTTATTTTTGTCTTATTTTCCTAGTTCATGTGTCCCACCTTGTGCAAGTTGTTATTTGCCTATCCATAGAGGTCAAACTTTCCACATTTGACTCATGTAGCGCATGGGAAAGTCCAAGGAATCAAATATGCATTATTCCTGGCCTCCTAGGCACCTATCTGCTTTTTCTGCTTGATTTCCTGCTTTTTTAGTGTTTTAAGGAAAATGGGAAAGCTAGACTAGGTGAGGTGAACTTGTTTTTTGTCCTACACATTCTCCTCTCTTTTCTCCATGCAAAAGCATGTATGAGCTGCCATTCCACCACTCTTTATCTTGCGTAAGCCTTTTTTCCAATTCGTGAGCTCCATGACAGATTTGGGATCAACTTTTTACACCTATGGGGGATTTTCTTATATTTAGTAAGCCTGCTTTATGCTAGATTCAAATTGCTCCTCATGCATTTGAAACCCTGATGTATGTTATTTATTCAGCAACCTATTATTCTACAGTGTTGGCTATTGTACACTTACATAATACATTTTAGCGTTACAGCTCCATTTTCAGTCTCTTTTGTGAGTGATTTTGCATGATCAATTGATAATTGTTGTGAGTAAAATTAATCGATTACTGGGTTTAATTTCCACATGGTATCATATCTGGTATATATTGTATTCTCTCCTTCAAAAAAAATTTGCAGGTTTGACATCAAAGACTGGGAGCCTTCTACTGACAGTCGGGACAGATTTTCTAGAGCTATGGATCAATCACAGAAAAATATCTTGACTCCTTTCAATTTATTTGAATGGAAAGCAGAGATGGAGATACGGTTGAGAGCGAAAGGCCTCTACAGGGTGACTATGGCAATAGAAGCAGAGCCCAATGCAGCTACAGAGAAGATAAAATGGCACAACAGGAGGGATGAGGCTTATGGCCTTCTGTGCCTGAGTATTTCCAGAGACCTCCTTTTCCATCTTGATGGATTGACATCACTGAATGAAGTATGGGAGAAGATTGCTGATATTTTTGGAAAGACAGATGAGATGAGGGGACATAAAATTGAAAATGAGATGATTTATCTGAGTCCAAATAGCTTTGAATCCCTGCAACTATATTTCTCCAAGTTCAAAGCACTAGTTTTGCAGCTGAAACAGTGTGGTATTGAAAAGAAATATGATCAGCTCGTACTGGCCATCCTCTCGAATCTAGGCCCTGACTATTCAGTGTTTGTTTCGACCTTCTATGCCACAAAACTGACAGCTCAAGCCTGGAAGATGCCTAGCCTTGCAGATTTCATGGAATCTCTCACACAATAACAAGACAAGATGGTGATGATGGGCACCATCAAACCATCCAAAGATCAAGCTTTGATTGCTGGAGATTTGAAGGTGGATTCAAAAAGCAAAAAGAAAGCTAAAAATCCACCTGAGCAAAAGAGATACAAGAAACAGTCTCCGGAGGATCTACAAGGTCCCACGAAGAATAACCAGAAGAAGAAAAACAAAGGTGAAATGAACAAGTGCGCATACTACAATAAGGGCAATCACTCTGAAAGCTCTTGTATGAAAAAGCAGATTGATATGCTGACCCAACTCCTAGAGAAGAATGGCATCTCCCTTCCAGAAATCTCAAAGAAGAGAGAAGGAGGATCAAGTTCAGATGACAGAGAGAGAGTTCATGCATTAGTTGCTGGCACATCAAGCTCACCCAGTTTTATCATTGATTTGGGAGCTTCAAGACACACGGTTTCAACTAAGGAGGCCTTCTCCTCACTGGACAAGTTGAAAGGACCATCTATTGTACTGGGAGATGACTCTCTCACTGAAAGTATGGGAAAAGGAAGGATAGATCTTGATCATGGTTAGTTCAACAATGTGTTGTATGTCCCTAGTCTCACCTCCAACCTCCTGTCATTGTCTCAGATGACCCACACTGGGTATCCTAAGAAGGTCATATTCTCCCCCGATGAAGTTGAGATCACGGAGATCTCAAGTGGTAGAGTCATTGCAAAAGGAATTGCAAATCATGCTCAAAAGGTATACATGTTCTCACACTTCCTACCTTACTCAAACCCCTCTGCTCTTCTGATTCATGCTAATGAAGCTAGAAAGATATGGCATGAAATATTTAGCCACCTAAACTACAAATATCTTTCTGATCTTAGTGAAAAAGAGATGGTCATATGGTTGCCCAAGATAAAATTTTCCGAAGGAGTCTGCCAAGGTTGTATCCTAGGAAAACACCCAGAGCACAAATTTGAGAGAGCTAGTCATGAGAGAACCTCTACACCCCTCAAGCTGATCCACAGTGATGTTGCTGGCCCCTTCCCTCATATGTCCATGAGTCAGGCCAAATATGCATTGAATTTCATTGATGACTTTTCCAAGTATTGCTGGGTTCACTTCCTAAAACACAAGTATGAAGTTTTTGTCCTATTCAAAGTCTTTAAGGATTTGGTTGAAAACCAGTCTGGAAGGAAACTAAAGGCCCTCGGATCTGAAAATGGTGGTGAGTATGTCAAGTCTGAGTTTATTAATTATTGTGCAAATGCAAGTATTCAGATGCAACATTCTATCCCTTACACACCACAGCAAAATGGTGTTGCTGAGAGGAAGAACAGATCACTGAAGGATATGGCAACATGCATGATGGAGGCCAAAACTTTGCCACCAAATTACTAGGCCAAAGCTATCAACTATGCAGCCTATATCTAGAATAGGGTGCCTCACAAACATCTTGATGGCATAACTTCCTTCGAAGCATGGAGTGGGCACAAGCCAGATGTGACCCATTTCAGGATTTTTGGATCAAAGGCTTGGGCTAGAATCCCAACAGAGAAGAGGAAGGATTTGTAGCCCCAAAGCCAAGAGTGTATTTTTGTTGGATACTCTAAAGATTCAAAAGGGTACAAGTTGATAAATTTGAGCACAAACAAAGCCTTCATTGAAAGGTGTGTTCAGTTTGAAGAAGAACCCCTTGCAGCAGTGGAAGTTGGTGAAGCCTCTTCACCACCTGAACCTCAAGAAGTAAGTAAAGAGTTTGTTGAACATGCTGATTCTGATTTGTCTGATGGAGATGAGTTTATTTCAGACCCTAACAGCCCTACAAGTCCAAAATGGGCATCCAAGACACTACATGCAGTAGGAGAGCTAGCTGGGGATCCCAATGACCCGAGGAGGACTAGATCTCAATTTGAGAGTGGTCTGTGCATGAAGGATCCTATGTTTGCTGTAAAATGCTATTTGATGGTGAAGTCTGATCCTCAAACATATGAAGAAGAATTAGGAGATCCAATATGGAAAACAACCATGAAGGAGGAGTTAAGCTCACTCCAGAAGAGCAACACATGGGAGCTAGTGGATCTTCCTCTAGGAAGAAAGTTAGTCCAGTGTAAGTGGGTCTATAAGACCAAATTTGATGCTGATGATTCACCACTGAAGTACAAGGCTATATTGGTAGCCAAGGGCTACTCATAGGTTCATGGCATAGATTACACTGAGACCTTTTCCCCAGTGGCAAAGATGGATTCCATCATGCTAGCTCTAACCATTGCAGCCTCAAGGCAATGGGAGGTACATCACATGTATGTAACATGTGCCTTCCTGAATGGAGATCTCAATGAGGAGATATATATGCAGCAGCCTCAAGGTTTTTCTACTAGCCCTTCTCTTGTGTGCAGGTTGAGAAATTCATTGTGTGGGCTAAAGCAAGCCCCCAGGGCTTGGTATGCTACGATCGATAGCTTCTTGCTATCGCTGAATTTTGTTCGGTGCAAATCAGATCCAAATGTATATTTGAAGTTATTTAATGGTTCATTAATGATCATTGTGTTATATGTTGATGACCTCCTCATTACAGGAAGCTCACAGGCTGAGATTGCTTCCTTGAAGAGTGCTATGAACCAAGCCTTCTCCATGACAAATTTGGGGCTCTTAAGTCAATTTTTGGGGCTTGAGATTGCTCAATACAAAGATGGAATCAAGGTGCACCAGTCCAAATATGCCTTGGACTTGCTAAAAAAATTCAGAATGAAGGATTGCAAAGCAAGCAAAACTCCTTTCCTTTCAGGAGTGAAGCTGGAAGAAGCTGATTCTTCACCGATGGTAAAAAAATACACTGTATAGGAAATTGATTGGATGTTTGTTGTATCTGACACATACTCGACCTGATCTTTGTTATGCAGTAAGTGTGGCTTCTATATTCATGGATCAGCCTCAAGAGATCCATTGGAAAGCAGCCAAACTGATCGTTAACTTTGTTCAGGGAACAAGGACACATGGGATCTTCTATAAAGCAAAATCTGATCTTGATTTGATTGGATTTACTGATAGTGATTGGGCAGGTGATAGCATAGATAGAAAGTATAGATCAGGATATGTGTTCATGCTTTCAGAAGGGCCAATCAACTGGTCAAGCAAGAAACAGAGTGCCATTGCACTCTCATCTACAGAAGCTGAGTACAGAGGAGTTGTTAATGCAACAACTCAATGTTTATGGTTGCAGGGTTTACTTGGAGAGTGTGGCTTCAAACCAGAGTACTCAACTACCATCTACTATGATAACCAGAGTACCATTCGAATATGCAAGGATCCAGTTCAGAAGCAGAGAACTAGACACATTGAGATCCATATGCACTACATCAGAGAACTTGTGCATGATGGCACCGTTCACCTACTCTTCTGTTCATCTTCAGAACAAGTAGCTGATATCTTCACCAAAGCATTTTGTGAGAAGACCTTCAGCAATATCAAATCACTGCTGGGGATTGCTGATCATGCTGTGCAAGCATGAGTGAAGACAAGATTCCAAAATTTTGTTTTACAGTCCATGTTTAAGGGAGGATTTTCCCAAGTTGGTTTTGCCTCTTTCCTTGTTTAAATGGACATGCAGTATGTAAAAGGGTGACTAAGCCTTGTTGCTAGGCCCTATAATTTTCTGATATGTTACTCATAAGTCAGGCTTAAGGGGGGGTGTTAGAATAATCAACCCATAGTTTACCCACTTAGACATTAATTCATTTATTTTTGTCTTATTTGCCTAGTTCATGTGTCCCACCTTGTGCAAGTTGTTATTTTCCTATCCATAGAGGTCAAAATTGCCACATTTGACTCATGTAGCGCATGCGAAAGTCCAAGGAATCAAATCTGCTTTATTCCTGGCCTCCTAGGCGCCTATCTTCTTTTTCTGCTTTATTGCCTGCTTTTCGAGTGTTTTAAGGAAAATGGGAAAGCTAGACTAGGTGAGGTGAACTTGTTTTTTGTCCTACACATCCTCCTCTCTTTTATCCATGCAAAAGCATGTATGAGCTACCATTTAACCACTCTTTAGCTTGCCTAAGCCTTTTTTCCAATTCGTGAGATCCATGAGAAATTTGGGATTAACTTTTTACACCTATGGGGGATTTGCTTATATTTAGTAAGCCCGCTTTATGCTAGATTTGAATTGCTCCTCATGCATTCGAATCCCTGATGTATGTTATTTATTTAGCAACCTATTATTCTACAGGGTTGGCTATTGTACACTTACATAATGCAGTTTACTGTTACAGCTCGATTTTTAGTCTCTTTTGTGAGTGATTTTGCATGATCAATTGATAATTGTTGTCAATAAAATTAATCTATTACTGGGTTTAATTTCCACAACAACTTCCATTCCAATGGTTTTTCCACCATGGATGACATCTATCGATAATGCTACATGATATGGTAGGTGAATTTTGACATCAGACAAATTAAATTTCTCCATGAGGCTCGATGAGTCCATACTTCCTAAGGAGGCTGAGAGTGCATCCCGCTAGGCGGGACAAATTTGTAACACCTCTAAAGGTGACATTTCACAAGTATTCTGGGCTAAATCTTCAACTAGAGAGTAGTTTGCTGCAGCCCTAGAATTAGGATTGTGCAAGGTTTTCTTAAAGACACCTTTCGATATCTTGGGCATAATTTTGATAGGCTTCTCAATCGTGAGAGGGTGGAAGTTTCACCTATTGAATTACCCTTCTCTGAGGTCTCTTTTTCATAGTTCATGTTCCTGGTATGTAGTAAAATCTCGGATTGAATCATGTTGATATAATTGGGGTCAGGGGCATTTGGGGTGCCCCCTACTGCATTTGAAGCTAAAGCTGAATTCTATCCTTGGGGAAAAGGATCCTTCAGGACAGCTGGTTGTTCACCTGTTAACAACTTCTAATCTTGTTCCATAAGGGGACATAGATGGGTCAGGTGATCTTCATGGCACAACTTACATGGGAATTTCACCTTATTCTTTTATTTTTTGCTCCAATCAACATTGTTTCTGG
This sequence comes from Pseudotsuga menziesii, assembly GCA_001517045.1. Lineage (NCBI taxonomy): Eukaryota > Viridiplantae > Streptophyta > Pinopsida > Pinales > Pinaceae > Pseudotsuga > Pseudotsuga menziesii. The sequence continues at coordinate 560,085 of LPNX010483082.1, forward strand.
GTTTTTGCTTGTTTTGGTTTCCCTCACCCTTTTTTCCTTTCTTCTTTTTCCCATCGGGCTACTGATTTCCTTTCTAATAGATTTGTGAAAAAACATTTGCATTTTTGGGTGAGGGGGTAGCCTTCACTACCTCCACCATAGAATGTTTGACAGACAGTTGATGGAGCTGTTTAGCCAAAGATTATATAGTGGGAGAATACACAGAACGAACCACACCATCATCATGGGGTCCAGGCTTAGGTTTCTCTACATTATGCATTGGCCTCGATGCCCTAGGGATAATTTCATATAAAATCCTAGACTAAGAATATATCAAATCTAGTTGCTGGGCCCCGAGGATAGCTTCTTCCTTGTTGGCCACTCCAGAAGCTAATACATCTTTAGATATACATGGCAATACGGATTTAAGGAACCCTTCTAATAAGAAATTGGGATGACTAGTGGATTTGATAAGGCTCTTCCATCTTCTCCACTCTTGGATGTGATCCAAAATATGAGTGGTCTTTTCCTACCGAAAGGTAGACAACAACTCTGTCCTGAAATCATATTGGAAAGAAAGTTGGAAGTGACTAAGGAATACATTAGCCAAGTCCCAAAAATTGTTAAACACAGCAGAAGGCAATTCAATATACCATTTTGTTGCGATACTAGTTAAATTTCTTTGGAACATCCTCAACCGAACTGAATCTTTGTTCAGTGAGTTGGAAGAGCGCCACAAATGGAAAGTGGTGATATGAGCTCTTGAATCATCAGAAACTTTTCCTTCGAATTTTAGGAAATCTGAGGGTAGCTTGGTTGGAACGAGTGGCTAGGAGGATTTATGTCTTACCGTGTCATTCATTAGTTTCAAAAAATCTGGCAAATTTAAGGTTTCCAGGAGAGGGATCTTGGGTCTAACCAGAGCACTAAAAGTACCAACTTGGGGATTAGAGGGACTTTCCCCTGTATTGCCATATGTGAAGGTGGGGTCACCCCTTACTGTCGGTTGCGAAGTGGTTGGGCTAATTTGGAAAGGATTCCATCCATAAGAAAGTGGATTGTTTATGTGCAGTGTAGTATATGAGGTTCTAGCTGCCCCAGTCGAAGCTGGGGTCTAGAATATAGGAGTAGGTATCCCTCCGCTGAAAAACAAAAAAAGAGATCTTGTGAACAGAGCTGAAACCAGAGTTTGAAAACCTTCACCACAAGGATTAGGGTTTCCAAACTGCACCCCTACATATGTGGGTTTTTGGCCTACGTATGGAGTGGATGGGGGAATGTGCCCCCCATTCCAAGAAAAAACCTAGAAAAAAGCCGAGGATCCCATAAGACCACTCTAAGAAGTGTGTGCAAAGGAAGTAGGAGCTATAGGTACACTATGAATCCCAGTGACCATACCACTAGAAGCACCTGCTAATCTTGTGTGAGACGATGGTTGAACCACTCAGATAGTTGGATTTAACAATGTAGTAGGTATATTTTTTCTAGTGGCACCTACCGAGGGAGGTGGAACCCCTTCAACCAAAGTAGTTGAGGTGGAAGTAAAAGAACTTTCTCCTGTAGTAGATATTATTTTTCCCAAAGGGACACTAATCATGGGTGGATTGAAAGGACGAGCCTGAAATGATCACTGTATTACTTAAGTCAATTCAAGGTGAATTAAAATTCCTTACAAACCCATCATCCTGCAAGTCTTCTATCTCAACTGTGTTTAAATTAACACAGTTTTCCCTAAGTTCTAGTTCATCCAAAACTTCACTAAATCCTATCGGGTCGAAAGAACCGTCTGTGTCCAATCTTTGCCTTTGAGGGGGAGGTGGAGGTTCCAATGTGATAAGCAGAGGAAGGTTTTGCAACCTCCGTGACCTTCTGACAGATTGGTCCTCCACGATTGTAAATTTGACACTTCACACCCTAAAGTTGCCTAAAAACATAGAAAAACCATAGAGAAATCACTACAAAATTTCCTAAATTCTCAACAATCACAAGGGGTATAAGATATGTTTTCTTGAAGAAAGTTGAGAGATAGTTTCTTGGCATTCTTGAAGAGGTTCTTAAGCACAAGTGGACGAATCACCCATCACCCTCCTACACTTTCAACAAGGGTTACCTTCCAAGCCCGTCCAAGGTGAACCAAAGATAGCCTTTTGGTTTACATGTGTATAAACCCTAGATGTCCAAGAGACTAGAGGCTGCCTTAACTATATCAATAGTCTAGGGGGACAGTCACAAGCCTGATTCATATGCATGGGAAGGGTAGCAAATCACAAAACTCTATCTCGGACAGAATCCCCAGATGCGTAAAAACCTTGGTGTACGTTTTGACAAGGAATCAGAGAGTTATCTCCTCAATCCAATGCCTCCACGAGGCCTCGCGCTTAACTCCCATTTGACAGGAGCTTCCCAGATGCTATCAACATAGAGAAGGATTTACCTATCGATTGGCCAACTATGTCTAAATTTAAGTACTTATGGGGATTTTACACTTCCTATCCCACAAGTCTAACCTAAGCTAGTAGGTGTATGACCCTATAAAACAAAACTTACTAATAAATTTTAAATTATAGTGTTCATTTTAAGGGTTGTTCATAGACAAAGGGTAAGTGGCGTGAATGACTATGATATTATAGAATTGATAAGAAAAGTAGAAAGGGTGTATAAAATGAATTCCAAAGCAAATTATAACTACTTAAAGCAAGTTTTTTTTTTTTTTTTTTTGTAAATATGAACTAATGAAAATGCAACTAGGAAAGAGAAAGATAATACTTATTTTTGTAATTTTTGAGAGTTTATTCAAAAACTGAAAATAAAACTACAATATGCAATTCAAATGCAAATGTTTCCAACGCTTTTTTTTCACTTTTCAAACCCTTCAAAAATTACTGTGCACATAAACGCAAAAATTCTTGAGTATGCTTGAATAATCAGACTATATAAAGAAAGCAAAATGAAGTATAGCAGACTTATAAGAACCAAAGATCAACCACATGAGGAAGAAACTTGGCGAACACCTAGCTTGGGAAGATACAATGAATGAAATCCACCGAAATCAATAAAAGGAAAGTGACAAACCGAAACTACTTGGAAATAGCTTGGGGTACATTGCATCTAGAGCTGTGATCACTGATTCAGATACATAACACTTGTACCTATCACCCAACAGGATAATCCACCTCATATTGATAAAAAGAAAGAAAATTGAATCAAAAAAAAATCAAGGGCTTACTGAAGAGCATGAAGTATGGTTCATAGGGCTTTCAAACCTACAGTGAAATGCCAGTACTAGAAGACCACAAAGGAAGGAAAAATCCAAAAATGATAGGGACAAGCAACCCTACCCAAAATTTTACTGCTAAGGTATGTATGCCATTTTATCATTGAACAACCCGCATACTGTACGTGACTATTCAATACAGCAACCCACGTATACAAGCCTTTGTATGCGACTGTGTAACATGGCAACCTGCGTACAGGAGAAAAAAATTTCAAAAAAGAAAAAATTATGAAGGTCTCTAAAACACTATTGCAAGTCCAAACCAAGACATAAACCCACACACTAAATCAAAGAAAACACTGGGCAAGGAGCTACAAGACTAACCCACAGTAGGCTGGACTTCCCAGTGGAGTCGCCAATTCTATTCTTCAGGATTAAGCACCCTTGTAACCTAGGGTCTGGGGTTACCAACTTACTACTAACCTTGCAGACAATCATCTTTAACATAGATAAAAAATCCTAAATAGGAATAAATTATTGACTTACCGAATTACCGACGGTTGATCCAAGCTTGATATTCTTCCGTTCCTCTTCTCTCCAAAGCTTCCAGGGATGAACCTCCTTCACCTATAAAGAGAAAATTTTCCAAGTACTATCTTATGCATGTATAGATAAGAGGTTATATAAACAATATATCCAGTACATAATCAAGAATATTCATTAACCACGATACATGAAAGAGACTCAACACAATGTTGGAAGAATAATTCTCTTTATTAACAATCAGTGAATGAGATAAGAGTACAACCCAGCTTCTGAGATAATGACTCCTCTGCAGCCAAAGGAATCTGTGTTCTAGTGCTCCAAGACTTCTGAAGATATATCACCAGCATAACTTTTCTCTCCAATCTTGATTGATTAATGCCCTCCCCAAGGCCTCTATTTATACTTTGGGAAATAGAGTGGTTTCGAAGGTTGAGGAGGTTGAAACAGTTAGGATAGTTAATTATTAGGTCCCAACTAATATCCATTAATCGTGTTTTGTATTTTTAAGGTAGAATCAAGATGTACGTGACTATCGATATACGAAACCCATGTATGACATGTGAGTTGATTAAAGGAAACCCACGTACACTAATATATGCTGGTTGCAATGCAAATAGTCACATATAGTATGCAAGTTGTCAATGGAAATAGACACGTACGTACGCGAGTTGCAATGGAGGTAGTCACGTATGCAACTCAACACTTAGAAAAATAATATGGCAAGTTGGTTCAAGGGTAAATGCATCCCAAGTCATGCTCATCTATAGTGTTTTGACAAAATTCAATCCTAAGATGTCTTTTTGTGTACAAACATAATGAATGTCGGCACTCGGATAGAGAAGTGCCATTTGGGTTGATAACACTAGTGTTTCTCAAATTTTCCTTTGGAAGTGGATGGTTTCTTATACATGTACTGAATAAAATATTAGATAGTTAGCACTCACGTTAATATGGTGGAATTAGAAGGTGATTAAGGTGGTGGTTCAAGTTCAGTTGTGTTTAGCGTAGTGAAGCAGGCATGGTTAAGGTGTAAACGTACCTTTCAACTATTTGATCCTAATTATGGGAAAAGAAGATTGTAGTATGGATTCTTTTCTACATTGTCCAACTTTGGTTAAAGGAAGGAGAGGGTGCAAGAAAGAACTGACAGGATATGTTGGCCTTATATTGGCCTCAAGGTAATGTTTTCTTTTCTATGAATATTTGATTAGTTGATGTTTTGATGGATACAATTGGATCAAAACATATTCCCATTCAAAATTCCATGTTGGTTGATCATATAATTGAACGAAATACCTCATCCTTTTTCAAGCTTAATGTTTTTCATTTTGATTGTCTAATTTTCATGCTTTTCACCATAAATTTTGGAACCTTGTTCCTCATTCTATTAGAAATAGAGGTTGGATGTTATGGTGGTAGGTATTCAATAGAATGAATATTAATTTCCATCATGGTCAGGGCCACATAATTTGTCACAAGTATACATGGTAGCTTCGAGAGTCTTTGAAAATCATAGAAGAGGTCTGTGCCATCCTTGAGAAGGATCACATAACACTATCCTTTAGTAGGATGCATTACAATCGAGTCAGTGGTGCATAGGTAGGATGAGTATATTGTTGGAGGTTCCACAGTGTGTGCTACGTTACAATGGATTTAAGAGAGGGAAGAGGGATCCAAGTTCTTAGTTTTTCTAAAGAAGTAAGTCAGTGCTAACATAGTACTTGGAAATTGTAGAGAAGATGGATTACTTGAGGAATATTTGGTTGAGATCAAAGGTATGTTTAGTGATCGTTTTCATAATATTTATTTCCTTAGCCATGTTATAATCTATAATTTTAATAATTACATGTGTAATTTGATGTCTAGTTGATGCCGTAAAAAATCATAATAGCATTGGAAGGAAAAATCAAACAAAATAACTTTAATTACTATAATATTGAGTCATCTAATGTTTATAATGGATAAATATACTCCTTTTACCATTCATTATATAAAAGTGTGGAAAATCATTAATCCAACATGTAATTTTTGGATGCTACTCTTCCATACCTCTTGGTATATAATATAGGTGAGGGGGAGCCTTTGGAGGTATCTTGTAAATGCATTGTGATGTCTTTGTAATACTTTGGCATAACGTATCTGGAGGGGAGATCAACTTGCAATGTTGGAGAAATTTTAAGGAATAAAAATATTTTTCCCTTTCTATGGGTGTTTCCCCATTTGGAGTTTTATCACATACATATAGCATTCCCTTTTCTATTATGTTATCTTTTTTTTGTTCATGTTCTTTGTAGCTTGGTTAGTTAGAAGAATATAACAGCTCATGCTATGAATGTTTTGTATTGTTGTATTGTTTAATGATATTCTTAATATTATAAAATGGTATTAGAGAAAGTTGATATGTTCTACCTTCTTTAATAAAACCATTAGAGGAAATTTCAACTCAAAATGGGCCTTTTAACTCTAATTCAAATTCCATGTTATCATGTGTTAGCCAATGAAATTGCTTTAAATTTGAAATACCGTATAGGTCTTAAACACATTTTTAATATAAATTTGGGGTTAGGTATCATAAAAAAAAATACTATTTTTGTTTGTATCTTCGACATATATCCTTGTGTTTTTACTCAAATTTCGATCTCGGGAGCTCGTTAGATACGGTTATTTTAGGTATTTCTTGTTTTTGGGGTAGATGGGTCTGCAAAAGTATGCCAAGTGGGTACTCGTTGGATGAAGAATTTAATTCCACATTCAAAAAGCTATCTTGATCGAAATTTGAGTAAAAACATAGGGAGATATGTCGAAAATACAAACAAAAGGTAGTTTTTTTCTTTTCTTCCTCCAAAATTAATAAATATTATTTTCTTATTTTAACTCTTATTTTATTAATTTTTTTAGGAGGCCCATTTTGAGTTGAAATTTCCTCTAATGATTCAATTTTTTTTTCAAGAAACACTATCTTATTTTTGTATTTGAGCACTTCATATTTTTTAATTTTATGACCCAATCTACAATACCCAAGTGGTAGTTTTTCAGATGCGGACTTTATTCAACATATATATATTTTTTTCAAATCCTAAACCCTTGTAGAGAAATGTTTAAGGTATAATTGGGTGAAGACATATAGATCCATTGATGATCATTTCGATGAATATTTTAAATAAAAAAAATTGAGATCTAAGTTCCTCTCACAAAAATACACAATTAAAAAAAAATTGTCTCATTTGGAGTCCGAAAAGTAGATATATCGATGTTTTAAAATCAATTATTCTCAATTTTTTTTGTGATGGCCATGTAGATTGCAAAGAAAATATAACATATTTCCCATGTTATTGTTTTGTCTACGTTAGTGGATGCAAAATGAATACTCCAGTTATCAAAAAAGGTTACAATAAATATTATGTGCAATATTGATTGAGTTATGGTCATTTTAAAGTTTCAGCATTGGTAATAAATATTTGATTTATTCATTTCTTATCTTGAAATTATTGCCATGGCCTTCTTGTTCTCTTTGAATTTGGGTTTATATTCTTTAGTTTATTCATCATGTTTACAAAGGTTTTCTTGTTCTTGTTTTACTTGTCTCTAACCTATTTGTGTGGAAGATGTTTTGACATTTTCAGGAGCATGGATCCCTATTATGTTAATGCTACCATAAAAAAATGAACGTATGCGTAGGACTTAGTTGTTTGATGCCTATATTTTCAAATCTATAAGTGATATCATTGTTTTATTTGATCAATTGTTTTGCTCAATATTCTAACATGGTATCACTCTTGTAATAATGTTGATGCTTCTAATATGGTGTTATATTTTTCTCAATATTTTATCTTGGTATCGCATTATTCTCTTGCATATTTAAATATCCTTTTTTAAACTTCAAAATTTTCCTAAATGTTTTTTCACTTCTAAAAATTTAGTGTTTCATGTAAATTCTGGACATCTTGTATGTGCTATTTGTCATTAGATTTTTGTACTTGGTCATATTAATTATTTTTTTATATTCTTAGTATGTTTCATTATGTTTTAGAGGTTATCTCTTGTTCATATTTACTTTTCACTATCCTATATTTGTGGTAGATTCCTTTTTGAGAGTTTACGAGCATGCATATCTAGCATTTCTCATGATGAGAGCAAAAACCCATTTAATGCTTTCTATTCTAACAAGTTAATGGTTATATTTTTCATCTATGTGATATCTTATGTTATGTGATCATACTTCATCTTGCTAATTTATTAAGTAAATTCAACGTTCGAATCTATTTGATATCGTGTTTTGTATTGTAATGGCTTGCCATAAGATTCTTGTATTTGTTAATAGAGTTTAGTTTCTTTATCATGTATTGCAAATATTGCATATAGTTCTATGTTACTTGTGTTGAAAATTCCTATATGGAATTATCATCATTTTCATGGCATTCATCTTTAGCATGTTAACATGATGACAACAAAAAATTAACCCATGTTTATGAGCATGTTGCTTAGTTACTAGCCATTTCATATTTTTATAAGTGATATCATGATTTGATCATAATTTTCTATACGTTGATAATGTTAAATATTTTGATATATATATATATATATATATATATATATATATATATATATATATA
>LPNX010483082.1:568520-664501 GCA_001517045.1 Pseudotsuga menziesii
TTTGTTTGCTTCACTTCCTTTGTATTTGTGAAGAGTTTCGAGGCAGCTTCATTATGACGTTCCTTCCGATCTTAACTTTATGTGGTGATTATCCTTGTTCTTTCAAAATTATTCCTCAGTGATCGGTTTATCATTTGTAGAAAAGTGTGATCCTATTTTTATCTTTATCTTGGAGGTTTGAAGTTGTTATTTAAGGGGGAATGCAACGTAATCTTGATCACCATATTCTAGATATAATGTAATGAAGAATCATCTTCAATTGTTAATGTGATGATAATTATGTGTCATGATAATGATAAACCATTGGGGTCTTGTGTTTGCGACGAGGTCTATTGGATATTTTTATTACATATTTCATATTGGTTGTGAAAAATATTTACATGATATCATTTCCATTGTATATACCACTGGGGCCTTGTATTTGTGACAAGATATTTTGTACATTTCTTTCAACTATCAATTCATTTCCAGTTGTGATGACTATTGTTGTGTCCTAGGAATTTTTTTGTTGGATCTAGTATCCACGATGGCTTCTCTTCTAGTTATAGACACTTTGTTGTTAGATCTTGTAGCCGCTATGGACTTATCATACAACTTGGTTCAATATCAATTTCATGATTCAATGAGAATCATGTGAGAGTAAGTTGTTATCTTCATCTACTCCATGAGCTAAAGTATATTTTTATTTGTATCTTATGGAAATTATTGAATTTTTCATCACGGGGGATGCTGTGTAATTCCATATGCCTCTATTTTTTATATATATCCTAGTCATCATTAACGGGGAGTGTTGGAATATGTAATGATGACTGATTATGTAAATTTTGGAAGGAAATAGTGATCACTCTTATGTAAAATATTTATCTCACATGTATTATGTGATAATTTACTCTTGTTACTTTTTATTATATAAAGATATGAAATTACATTTATCCTTTATGTAATATTGGGACGCAATTCCTCCTTAGATATGGGTATATAATAGAGTCAAGAGGGTTTTATCAAGGCATATGAGACAAAATGAGAGACATCTAATGATTATATTGTAGATGAACTTTGTGTGTTTTTGTGAAGATGGAGTTTGATGTGTGGGAGCTCTCACTTTTAAGATGGAATATTATTGATAAATAAGAATAATTTTTCCTTCGTATGGAGATTCCCCATCAGGGGTTTTACCACGCATATCTGTTGTTCCCTTTTCTATTCTCTTATCTCTATTTTTTTCATGTTCTTTGTTGTTTCATTAGATGGAAGAATAGAATAGTTCATGCTATGCATGTTTTGTATTGTTGTATTATTTTTTCATATTTTCAATATTCTAACAAGCCATTGATAGAGGATATATTTTTTAGTATGAATGCTTAATATAGGGTGGTTCCATACAAGGTCTATATCCTTGATCATGATACGTTGGAAAGGGAATTCATGAAGGATGAATTATTTACAATGCTCATCTCTATGAAGAATAGGAAATCTACTGGGTTGGATGTGTTGAGGCCTGGAAAATCGTAGGCGGCAACAGTAAGGGATTCTCCCCAATCAACGTTCCCAACTAGCCCGTTGACTGTTTGGTATACGGAATCCGTCCGGTTTGCGGTCCGGCTACCGTAGGTGAAGTAACAAAACAAAGGCTTTACCAGTTGCGGCCCAGTCCACCGAGTTTTTTGTAATTTTGACTTAAAATATGAAATGCAAGTGCCTAACTAAATGCAGGGTGATCAGAAATGCAAAGAGTTGTCACAATGTGATGCGCAGGTTCTTACCTTTCATCTTAGGCTCACGAGCATCCTAATCAAAATACAACCAGAAAATAATCTAACTATCTAATCTATCCCTAGGGAGCAGAGTTGTCGTTCATCGATGAGTAATATATTTTGTACATGCATTATGAAAAGTTACAGATAGTTGACACTTTCTTCAAAACACACGAACACTTTAAAATATGTTTCAACAACCAGATAGCCGATTATTTATGAACAACACATATTACTCACCATGGAAAACATCACAAAATAAACTAGAGAACATTCCAGCAAGAACATAGGTTCAGAAATTAGAACATTCTCACAGTTAATGAGACACAGCTGAAAACGAAATAGTTCCTCTTCAACATTGCTCATTTAAGTACATTCGACGCATTCCATATTGCACCTCTTCCAGCATGCAAAATTTGCAGTTTCTCATGTAAAACGAAATAGTTCCTCTTACAACAGACCATTTACAAATTTTTTAGGGGAAAAATCCCTTTCTAAGTCCTAACTCTACAATATTTAAACCATTTCGCAGATCATTTGGGTTGTTCCCAAACGTGTCACTTTCCAGTCTCTCGAGCGTTTCCTATTCTTCATCAGGCTGCTTCGTCTTCCCATCTTCCTTTTCTACTAACGTTTCATTTTCCCTTCGTGCGTTCATGATTAGTTGAATAACCGCCGATCCTTTCAGATCTGAGTCTTTTGTTGCCTTCTATCTTGTCTTTTCCTTCTCTGTCTTTTCTACGACCTAGCTGGATTTGACTTGATCATGCTGCACTTCCACACCACGGTCGCCACAACAGTCGCCACACCGGTATCATTTGTGGGAATGGTGTGTTTTAAACATTAAAATTATCATCTGAAACAGTGGATCCACAAGAAAATAGCTAGGTCCGTCCCTTAAGCGGGAAAGAGCTTTGATTAAGCCTTGAGAGGGAAATTTATAATTCAGCAGTCGGAAGGCTTTCTACTTCGGAAGTGAAAAGAAATCCCCTAGCCGCAACGGCGGGCTAGACCCACGTGGGACGGATGACGGGGAAACTTTGAATCGAACGTCGGCCATCTTTCGACATCGAAAGCTAAAACACTTTACTATCCGCAATGATGGAAGAGAAAGCGGTTTAAGACCCTCGAATCATGGGCGGGATGAGCCTGATCGGAGATTGGAAGGCACGACATTGAAATCCAAACCACTTCTCGAGTCGCAATGGCGGGTAGGAAAGGCTAAGACATGCGACCGTCAGGCAGGAAAGATACCAATCGGATGTCGTAGCACTTTGTGCTTCGGATGCAAAACTGTTTTGGGGGTTGCAATAGCGGACAGGAGAAAAAACATAGCTTCCGATTCAACATAAAAAGGACGTCCGATCCAAGAAAACTTGAGTGTTTAAACAATCTTTTGAGGATCAGCTACAGACAGAAACCTGCTATCTCTCCACACCGGCGACCCACAGCGTAAACAAACTTAGAACTGACTCTCACCAAAATTCCCAATGCAATAAAAAAGGAGACCATGGACGAGAGTTAAGCATTTACAATTATGTAACATTAAAACGTGATCATACTCAAGGATCCAACGATTAAACAAATGCAAACTTATGAGGAGGGGCCCAGAATTTAAATATATTTGGGGAGAACAGTTGCGGCTGCAACAACTGGCGATTACGTGGTGAACCTAGATCTCTGGGAGATTATTCTTTGAGTGACAGGCTGCTTAACAACAAATGCATCTATTGAATTCTTCCATCCATATGGATTCCTCAAATGACAGAGGCGTGTACCTTTAATCACTGATGACATTCCACCAAGATTCTTTAAGTCCAGATAACTCTGTTGAGGCCAAAAGATGAGTTCATTATTACTTTTGTCTTCAGGTAGCTGACAGCATCGGGCACCACAGGATTGTAGCATATGGAAAACAGAAATGTTTGTTTGTTCCTCATTCCCATGCCATTTTAGCACTTCTTGTGCCTTTGGACTTTTGTCCCTTTTATATGAGTCCTCCTGCATGCCTTTTCTTACTGAATTTTAATTCAGGATCCTCTATCCCATAGTGCCCTTTTATATGAGCGGTGTGCTTTATGTTTCAGCTCACGGACGAAGGGGATCTTTTGGCAATTCATTACCTCTGATTCAGCATTTTCTTTGATGTATGATTCTTTCATGGAAGTTTTTTTACTCTTATTTTCCTTTTGACATTCATTTCTTGGCATGGGATCATTTATATTTAACATACTGTTCACCTTGCTCCTTTCCATGGGCCTTCTACTATTTCCCCTTAGAACATTTTTAAGTGTGAAGTGGATGGAGCCTCAACATAGTATTCTGGACTCTATGAATCCGGCTTATTTCATAGGGATTAAGCAGGACTTCAATGCAAACAGAGATATTCAAGAAAATAGATAGACTGGAATAAGTTCAATCAACAACACACAGGCTGATACTCAACATATTTTCTATTCCCAAAAAGATCTTAATGTCCTCCAGACAACCGCAAGTTCGTTCCCTTTATTGAAAATCAACAAACTCAAATTTAAACCAAATGAAAGCATGACTCAAAATACAACCAAACAACTTATTTATATACAAGACAGAAAATCTCAAAGAAAACTCAAGAAAAATATGGCTTGAGAACCAAACCATTAACTGGCAAGTTCTCCTCCCAACTTTGTAAATCTTGCAGCTTATAAGCAGCAGGGCCAAGTTTTGCTGTGATTTGAAATGGGCCTACCCACAATTGCTGGAACTTAGTATGCTTTCCCTTCTCATCATGGGGATGGTCCCACTTGAGAACTAGGTCTCCCACTTCCATGTCCTTTTTTCCAGCTTTATGTTTGTCAAACCATCTTTTTACCACCTCCTACTATTGCTTAAAACGTTCTGTGGCCTTGGACCTAGCTTCTTCTACTTTCAGCAGATTGCATATCCTTATCTATAAAACTTCATTTTTCAACCCACTAGACTCTTGAGCTAAAATAGAAGACAATAGCATGATATTGGGAGGCAGGTTGGCTTCCTTACCGTACACAAGGGTATAGGATGACACTCCTATCGCAGACTTGGGGGTGACTCTGTCAGCCCACAGGGCGTTGGGTAAGGCTGAGTGCCAACTTCTCTGGTTTTCCATTACAGTCTTCTTCAGAATTCTAATGAGGTTTTTATTAGAGGATTCAGCCAGGCCATTCCCTTGTGGATAGTAGTTAGCAGAGTAATGCAATTTTATCCCTTTATCATGAGCAAAAGCAGTTAATTTAATTAACGGAAAGTATTTAGCATTATCAAAAACTAACAAAATTGGAACTCCAAACTTGGTCATGATATGATCTTGCAGGAAGTTGATGACCTCATCTTCATTTGTCTTGCACAGAGGTACTGCTTCAACCCAGCGAGTGAAATAATCCATCGCGGTAAGGATGTACTTGTGTTGTAGTGAGGAATTTGGATTTATTTCTCCAATAATGTCCATCCCCCATTGCTCAAATGGTTCCGTGATCATCATAGGCTTTAGGGGCACTGCTGCTTTAGGCTGTCTTCCACCACACCTTTGGTAAATATCACAATTTCTGACGTGTGCATGTGCATCCTTGAAGAGTGTAGGCCAGTAGTAACCAGCTCTGAGGACTTTGTGGGCTGTAGTGTCTCCCGAATAATGTCCCCCAGCTGGACCGTCGTGCAATTCAGACATCACTTTCTTAGCATCTTCTTTCTCCAAACATCTCAGAAGAACTCCATCATAGTTTTTTCTGAATAATACGCCTTCAATAATTTGATATGAAGCTTATTTCAGGCGCATCGCCCTTCTTTGTTTAGAGTTCCAATGTTCTGGCAATAGTCCTAAGTGTAGATAATGTACAAGGTCTCTATACCAAGACTCACGAGCTGTAAACAAAGGACATACCCCTGCTAAATGTAATTCGGCCTCATCTTCCCAGGCGCTCTCTTCATTGTTCCTATTTGGAGTCATCAATTTGCACAACCCCTAAGTTTTAACTATAGATGCTGGCTTGAATTCAAGATCGTATTCTTGGAGGGATTTCACCCAGTTGCCTCTTCTTTCCCCTAACTCCCTTTGTATAAGAAGGGATCTTACAGCTGGGTAAGGAACGATGACCTTGGTCCAATTTTTTAGAATATAAGGCCTGAATTGTTTCACTGCTTTAAATACTGCATAAGCTTGTTTATCAACAGCTGGGTAGTTCAATTCAGCCCCTTGGAGACTAGTACTCATAAAAGAGATTGGGAATTCATCCCCCCTTCTTCCTTTTGGGTGAGCACAGCTGCAAGTGAATCATCGGATGCAAATGTATACATAATAAAATCTTTATCAAAGTCTGGGCTTTTCAAGGAGGGTGCGTGTGCGACATTAGTTTTAATCTTGCTAAAAGCATCCTTTTCAATTTCAGTCCACTTAAATTGTGCATTTTGCTTGACCATCTGCTGTAATGGTTTGACAGTCTGAGTGAAATCAGGTACAAATCTTCTTACAAAATTTATGGTTCCCATAAACGATTACATTCCCTTTTTATTATGGGGCATAGGGATTTGTAAAATGGCCTTAATTATTTCTGGTTCTATAGATATACCTTTCTTTGAAACTATATGCCCCAGTAACTTGCCTTCCGTGACAGCGAACACACATTTCTTGGGATTAAGCGAGATGTCGTAATTCCTACAGCGTTCAAAAATCTGTCTTAAGTGAAATACGTGCTCTTCTCTTTTATTCGAGAAAATTGTAATATCGTCAAGGTATACTACAACACTTCTACCAATCAATCCGCAGAATGCTATGTCCATAGCTCTTTGAAAGGTTGCTCCAACGTTTATGAGCCCAAAAGGAATTCTTATGTAGGCAAAGGTTCCCCATTTCGTCCCGAACGTTGTCTTCAATATGTCTTCCTCGACTACTAGCACTTGATTGTAGCTAGAGAAACCATCTAATAACGAAAACAATTCAGAACCAGAGACCATCTGTAGGAATTGCTCCATGGGAGGCACCGAATAGTTGTCTTTATCTGAGGCACGGTTTAAGTTTCTGAAGTCCACGCATAGTCTGATTTCTCCCGAATTCTTTCTGACCGGTACCAGATTCGATACCCACTCTGAGTGTCTGACTTTAAAAATGATTCTAACATCCAATAATTTCTTTACCTCACTCTGAATCAGGGGTTCCAGTTTTGGATGCATTTTCCTCAAAGGCTGATGATAAGGCTTGAATCCGGCCTTGATGGGAACAACGTGCTTGATGATGCTGGTATCGTATGTTTTTAGATCTTTGTACGTCCAGGGGAATACATCCTTATATTGTTTAAATAGACTGATGAATTTGTCTCTTTCTGCTGGTGAACAACATTTGCCGAGATTCATGAACTTGGGATTGTTATCATTTCCTAAATTTATCAGCTCGAACTGTAGAGATGAGTTGTGGGTCTTCACATTGGCTGGTCTTCTGAACTTTTCATTTAAATTGAACATTTTTTCCAACGTTATGACTCCTTTAGGAATGAAATTGTCAAATTTCATCTCAGCCTGATGTTCTTCATCGTCTATAATGGCTCCTTTAAAAACCTCTTCATTTGTCAAGCACTCTATTATTGTTCGATCATCATCGAACACCCACAGGTTGGTGATCATATCAGGTACTGAAGGCCTGAAAAGCAATTCAACAGTACATCGATTATTTGAGGGTACAAGCCTAGTGGCCGAAGTGGCTAATAAGTCAGCTACTACGTTTCTAATTCTTGGGATTGAAATAATGTTGAATGAATTAAAACATTTAAGCAGGTCCCATACCTCATTCTAGTAAGCTTTCAGGTGAGGAGAAACACAATGTATTTTATTTCTAATTTGTTTTACAACTATTTCTGAATCTCCAAAGACTTTTAAATTACTTACCTTTAATTCGATTGCCTTCTTTAAGCCCTGCATCAGCGCTTCATACTCTGTTGTATTATTAGTACACTCAAACTCTAGTCTACATGAAAGGAAATGTTTATTCTTCTGTGGGTCAATCAGGACATAGCCAGCCGCTGACCCTTCCAATGTATTTGAGCCATCAAAAAATAAAGTCCAAAAGTCACTAACTACTGAATGTAAATCTATTCCTACTGCTAAGTCTAGTATTTTACAATCAATCTCATCAGCCTGCGAGAATCGAAGGAGATCAGGCTGGGTGTCAAATGGGTTGCTGGCTTCTTCCGCTTGATAATTCCCAGGTTCCAACTCAAGAAAATAGTTTCCCAATATAGAATCCACTGGTATATTCTTTTCATCCAGTTGAGTAACATTGTACTTCATGTGGGGTTCTCTTAGAATCTTAATCTGGTTTGGACTCCCTTTGTATGGCAACCACAGATGCGACCAATCTGAGGTGAAATATCCATTTAATTTCACTGACCAATCTCTGCTCAGGACAAGACCGTAAGCGTCTGGTATATCAGCCACCACGATGTTAATAACTTGGCATACTTTGTCATTGGATGTCAGACGGATTAGGACGTCTTCCATCTCACCAATTACCTTAACGTCTGTCCTATCCAACTGAACCACCCTCCACGTGGTTGGCTTAGGCTACCCATTTATCTTCTTACATACTGATATGGGCATGACATTAATGGATGCCCCTGAGTCTACCAGACAATTTTTGCACATTATAATTAAAAATTTCAAACGTCAGGAGGAAAGTTGGTTGTTTAGCTTTAGACTTACCTCCAACGCTGGTTTCTCCAATTTCTTCTTCGCCCTGAGGTTGATTGTCGGCGGGCAGCTTGTCATCTGATGCTTCAAGTGCTTTTAGCAGTATCTCCTTTTGATGCGGCACCTTACACATCTCGAATAATGGAACATTCGCTTTTACCTTTTTTAAATCCTCCACAATGTCATAATTCATCGGCTATCCAATGAGATGGGGTTTATCAGCATTTTCCTCACTTGGCTTGGCTGTTTTATCATTCTGTCTAGGATTTTGGCTGGTAATTGTGAATTATGGAATCTTATCAGCCGAGGCTTTATTTTGAAACTTCTTCTTAACATTTCTCTGCAGCCTTCTGATCGTCGGGAGAATAAGACTGTCTTCCTTGACCGTTCCTTTGCTTCTTGTGGCCACGTTGGTGTCCATAACGCCCTTGTATCCCTGAGTCTTTCCTTCTTCAGCATCAAATGATTAGACAGAATTCCATAAAGCCAGGGTTTCCTCTTCCTGCTCTTTATTAGACGTAGAGGCAGAATTCCCTTTTCTTTCTTCATCATCTTCTTCTGTTAATTTCAAATCCAACATCTGATTCATGACCAATGTCATTGAATTTATCCACTGCGGGCAATTCTTAACGGAATGCAGTTGTTAGTGAAAGGTGCAGAAATTTTCCATCCCTATATCTATCAAATTCATGGATGCAGAATTGTGTGGAGGCGGTTGAGACTGATTGTTGTCCTCTTTTTTCTTGTAATAGGGTCTGTAAAACTTTTGTGTTTCTTTTTCCTTTTCCATGTCTATGATCTTATTAGAAAGTTACTGCATCATTTTGGCCATACTTTCATAATATGGTGTTTTCTCCTCTTTAGGCTTGGTAAACAATAAGGTCTTCCTTCCCCCACCTTTCTCTCCCGACTGTTCAGGGTAATCTTCAATGCTCTCTCTTTCAGCCTCTACTACTTCTGCCTCTTCATAAGTTTTTTCCAAAGTAGGTTTGGTCCTATCTTTGGCAAACATGGCCAAATAAGGGCCTAAGTCTGATGTATAGTACTCAATCAGGACCTTGTCCGAAGGTTTGTCAGCGTCATAATTTTTTTTAATGTATGCCACAAATCTTTGCGTGAAACTATGCACCTTTTCCTTTTTTCTCTTTCTTTAAGGCGCATAATCATTTCATAAGGGCTGCGTGAGTCTTTTGGACTGCATACTTACTTCTGAACATTCTCTCGAAGGTATCCCAGTCAGGTATAGAATTAGTGGGCAACCCAAAATACCATGAGGCCGCAGCTCCTTTGAGGGTATGCGGGAATAGTCTACAAACCACATCTTCATGCTCCCCCGCCCTCAATCCTTCTATTGCCAAATAAAAGCTCTGCAAATTATCATCTACTAATATCTTCTCATTGGGGTCAAATTTAGGCAACAACTTTTCAAAGGCTTGAGGTAGGTCATGCAAAGAAGGGGTCAGGTTTAGGGGGGATCTGGCTCTCCATGCAGGTGGTAGATTTGGTGGGTTAGGTGGTTGATTGGAATTAACTCCTTCCATACGTAAAGGTGGAGAGTGAGGAGGTGAACCAACAGGGGTGTGAACAGGAGAACTGTAAGGGGTATCTGGGCCCTCTTGATTCAAAGGTAGCTCAACTTCTTGTAAGGCGGTTTCTACAAGTTCTTCCCTGTCTCCAACCAGCACTGAGTCTTCTGTTACAGGACGGTCTTTCTTTTTATACTCTCTCCTGGGCAATTCAGGGATAATCAGCAATCCTCTAATCTTCTTTACGTATTCCCTGGTGTGTCTTCTTAGGTCATTAACAATTTCGTTGCGAACAGGATATAGATTTTCTCTATTCCCTTCTTCCAGACTTGGATTATGAAGTCCACTACTTTCAAAACTGTAACCAGTGGAATAATCTCAGGAAAACGGGTTTCCTCGGCCAGCCATGCACTGGCAACCCTCCTTCTAGCGCCAATTTCTGTTGAGGCCTACAAAATCGCAGGCGGCAACAGTAAGGGATTCTCCCCAATCAATGTTCCCAACTAGCCCGTTGACTGTTTGGTATAGGGAATCCGTCCGGTTTATGGTCCGGCTACCGAAGGTCAAGTAACAAAACAAAGGCTTTACCGGTTGCGGCCCGGTCCACCGATTTTTTTGTAATTTTGACTTCAAATATGAAATGCAAGTGCCTAACTAAATGCAGGGTGATCAGAAATGCAAGGATTTTTCACAATGTGATGCACAGGTTATTACCTTTTGTCTTAGGCTCACGAGCATCCTAATCAAAATACAACCGGAAAATAATCTAACTATCTAATCTATCCCTAGGGAGCAGAGTTGTCGTTCATCGATGAGTAATATATTTTGTACATGCATTATGAAAAGTTATAGATAGCTGACACTTTCTTCAAAACACATGAACACTTTAAAATATGTTTCAACAACCAGATAGCCGATTATTTATGAACAACACATATTACTCACCATGGAAAACATCACAAAATAAACTAGAGAACATTCCAGCAAGAACATAGGTTCAGAAATTAGAACATTCTCACAGTTAATGAGACACAGCTGAAAATGAAATAGTTCCTCTTCAACATTTCTCATTTAAGTACATTTGACGCATTCCATATTGCACCTCTTCCAGCATGCAAAATTTTCAGTTTCTCATGTAAAACGAAATAGTTCCTCTTACAACAGACCGTTTACAAATTTTTTAAGGGAAAAATCCCTTTCTAAGTCCTAACTCTACAATATTTAAACCATTTCGCAGATCATTTGGGCTGCCCCCAAATGTGTCACTTTCCAGTCTCTCGAGCGTTTCATATTCTTCATCAAGATGCTCCGTCTTCCCATCTTCCTTTTCTGCTAACGTTTCATTTTCCCTTCGTGCGTTCGTGATTAGTTGAATAATCGCCGGTCCTTTCAGATCTGATTCTTTTGTTGCCTTCTATCTTGTCTTTTCCTTCTCTGTCTTCTCTGCGACCTGGATGGATTTGACTTGATCATGCTCCGCTTCCACACCGCGGTCACCACAACAGTCCATCGATTTTTACCTGCAATCAATTACCGGTATCATTTGTTGGAATGGTGTGTTTTAAACATTAAAATTATCATCTGAAACAGTGGATCCACAAGAAAATAGCCAGGTTCATCCCTTAAGCGGGAAAGAAATCTGATTAAGCCTTAGGTGGGAAATTTATAATTCGACAGTCGGAAGGCTTTCTGCTTCGGAAGTGAAAAGGACTCCCCCAGCCGCAACGGTGGAAGGGAAAAGGCTAGACCCACGTGGGACAGATGAGCGGGAAACTTTGAATCGGACGTCGGCCAGCTTTGGACATCGAAAGCTAAAACACTTTACTATCCACAACGGCGAAAGAGACAGTGGTTTAGGACCCGTGAATCACGGGCGGGATGAGCCTGATCGGAGATCGGAAGACACGACATCGGAAGCCAAACCGCTTCTCGAGCCGCAATGGCGGGCGGGAAAGGCTAAGACACATGACCATCAAGCGGGAAAGATACCAATCAGACGTCGGAGCACTTTGCGCTTCGGATGCAAAATTGTTTTGGGGGGCGCAACAGCGGACAGGAGAAAAAACATAGCTTCCAGTTCAACATAAAAAGGACGTTCGATCCAAGAAAACTTGAGTGTTTAAACAATCTTTTGAGGATCAACTACGGACAGAGACCTGCTATCTCTCCACACCGGCAACCCACAGCGTAAACAAACTCAAAAATGATGCTCACCAAAATTCCCAATGCAATAAAAAAGGAGACCATGGACGAGAGTTAAGCATTTACAATTATCTAACATTAAAACGCGACCATACTCAAGGATCCAACGATTAAACAAATGCAAACTTATGAGGAGGGGCCCAGAATTTAAATAAATTTGGGGAGAACAGTTGTGGCCGCAACAGGATGGATAACTATGTGAGTTCTATAAGGCTATGTGGGGGAATTGTGACATGATGTTTAAAAAAAACTATTAATAAGGTTTTGATCAAACTCATTTCAAATATTTCTATTAGGGTTTCTGTTACAAGATGATAACCAATAACCTGATAAATGTTTCCTGCAAAATTATGGCTAAAGCAGTGGCACTGTAAGCGAGGGATGTTTCCAAAACGATTGTGTATAAGAAACAAATCGGTTTGTATCAGGTGGTTTATTCTCGACATAGTGATTTATGCTTGGGAATCCATCTAGTGGGCTAGGGAATTTCAGAAAAATCTCTCTTCCTTAAAATTTATTTCAATAAATCATACAATAAAATTGATTGGACCTTGTTTACACATATGTTGTAGTATTGGGATTTGATTTGAAGTTTGTGTATATTGTAAACATTGTATGCACTTTCACTTTATATTTTTTTTATTGAATAATGCACTCTTTGCAAGTATTCTTCTCCATTAATCACCTAGGAAAAGATGCCCCCTAGCACCCTGTCTCTATGAGTTGAGCACTTACGCACTTTGTTATTTATTGGTTTTTTCTTGATTTGGGAAGATTTAGGGGATTTCAATTCCATGACTTTGAAATGGTGAATAATCACTTAGTAACTAATTCCTTATTATCAAATCAAGCTACATAGGAGTTGGTAAATACTGCTAGAGATTGTGTGTCCATGTTTTGTAAGGCCTTTGCAACCCAGATTAGTGATCATAAGACTAAATATTAGTTGGATGGTATTGATGAGCCTCCTAATCAGATTGATCCTACTTAGAGCTTCACTCATATATGTGTAACAAAAAGGTTTATTGGAATATTTTTTGTTATGGGGATTTCACCAATGTCTACATGGAATAGGTATTTGAAGTGTCTATAATGTAAACACCTCTTTGAGAAGAATAAATACCTTCCTTTCATTGAAAATTTGATTATTGTAAGTAGGATTCTTTAGGCCTCAAGTATTTATTATGTTTCTTTTTGGATTCATATTAGGGATCCTTTTCATTGATTGAAGTAACTTATATGTTCAAAATTATGGTCTATGATGGTGGTTCTAGAGGGATTTCTATCACACCTTGGGGTGTTTGCATTATGCTTAATGATGAGATAAATCCAAGTTTCATTAATACTTCCACCCACAATAACATCTTGGATACAACATGGGTGACTAAGTGTTTGGAGGTATGCTTTGCTTAGAAGGTTTTGTTTTTGCATAATATTCTAATGACACAACGTATTGCTAGGATCAAGCGGTCATTTGGTTTATGTGATATAATTTCGTGTCCTTGCAACTTTCAAGTCTCAAGTATTTTTATCATCGAAAGTATTTAGGCGACATGGGAAAAGGTATATTGTTTCATGTGGTTCTAGATGTTAGGTAGGTAGGCAGGATGAGATTTGGAAAAAATATATATCCGGAGTTGGAAAGTGTAGGGAATCTATGTTTTAAACATTCTTAGTTTTCAAGGGTGATGGTTGAGTAAGAAAAAGATTTCTTATTGAAGGGATTTGTGGGATGCCAATACTTGATATTGGAAGGACTGATGAACCCTTGATTATGAGTTTTCCCTATCTTCTATGTATATATAAATAATATTATGGAGATGATCAACCTTATTCAACATGAGGATGTTTTGAAAAGCAATATTAATATGAATTACCCCTTTTAGCATGACTAGGAATGGAGCTTTGGGCACCCCTTGGTACAATATGATTCACAGAGGTTATACATTCATCTTCATCAATGACATGAGATCAACCTTCTTCTGAATTCATGATGGATGCCCATATATGAAGAGAGGAGGTGGATTAGGAGATTACCTAATATGTGATTAATTTGGATATGTTACAAACTTTATCATGACTAGTGATTTAGAAATCCTTCCTACTGGGGAACCAGTAATAAAAAATGGTCTCTTGGATGAAATATCCCCTCCCTTAAGTTCGAAACAATAAAACACCTGTATGTGAATGTTTTTTTTCCATGTCTTATTGAGAATTTAATAAATTTTATAATGCAACCACATTTGAAGGGAGGGTGCATTGAAGAGTAACTTTGTTAGAGGATTTTGTAGATATTTATAATTTGGATATTTCAGTGCAAATATGTTTTTGAAAATGAGGTTGATTATTTTCTTTCATTTTGTAACTATGGAAAGAAGAGGTATGATTGTAACTACTAGCTAAAGGAATTTTTTTAATCACAAATACAAGGTGAAGTTATCTGTGTACATACCCTCCTACTTTGTTTTTATTCTTTTGTAAGGATATATACATTATATTATATTAATAAAGGGATTGGGGCATACATACATCATCCCCACTGATTATTTCCTACCCCAAAACACAATATTGGCTAGCTTGTAGGAAAACATGAATAGTCTTTCCATTTAAACAAATTAGAGTTCTGTCACATGCCCTAATTTGCAAAACAATTTTATGTTTTTCAGAAAACATTATGTTATATTTTATGTGAAAGTTTGTAATTAATGACCAAGTGGGGTAAAGAATAACTTAATGTATTTCATAATATTTTATTAATAAAAAAATAAAAGATGAGACAACAGCTTAGGGAAGCTGTTAAATGATTGTTTACTAGTCACTTGGTTGAGGAGACTAGGTTGAGAGCATATTGACAAGTGGAAACACCTTGAAAATACTTCTAACTATTGCAGGTGGCAACTTCCTAATATTTGTGGTCATGGTTACCCAAGAAAGTGGAACAAGAGCAGGTGGCTCATTAAGTAAAAACTGACATAGAAGACCTAGGCATTCTTATAAAACTTCCCATTGAAGACAGTTGAGGCTACTCAGTCTAGATTTGTTATCATTTTGAGTGAATGAAGTGCACATGTGAATTCGATGGAAAGGACTAGCTATAGTAAGTTTGAGGGGATAAGTGTTGAATACTGAACTTGTGCATCTATTCTAAGATGAATTTCTTACTTCTATAAGTAGAACCGAGTTACTGCTGAACACTCAGTGGAGTTGCAAAGGATCTCAAGACTACATCTCTCACCCAGTACTCTACTAGGAGGACCAGGAGACAGGCTCGGGGGTCCTGATAATTGCAGACTGGATTTTCTCCACGAGTTGGTTGGGAGTAACAACCTCATGAAGATGTTGTCACCTCATCTATTTGATAGGTTCTACTTGTTTAGGTTCGATTATTATTTTATTTACTGTTTTAGAAAAGTTTAAGAGTTTCTCATGATTGGTATATTGTTATTTTATTGTTGTTAAGGATAAAGAAAGAACAATTGTTTATACTATGAAAGTTACTAAAGAAAGAAAAGTTATGCATACCGTGAAAGTTAGTAACTATTTAGATTAGGGTAAATCAGTAAAGATATTGCTGAGTTAATTGATAGATAGGAAAATTACCGAGACTATATTTTTCCATGCCTCTTGCAAGGCAGTACTCTAGTACAACATGTATGCTTAATTCATATAAGTAGATTTAAATAAAATTGAATACAGATGTAAATGATTACTTCTATAGGTTTTTATGTAATCTAATTGCATAATTTTAGCTGTATTTGTAATGTCTATTGAAAATATCTAAATTATCTAATTATAGGTAAAGAATAAATTTAAACAATAAGTGGTTGTATGTATAATATTTACACAACCAAAACTAGTAAAGTACGTATTATAAATTCAATAAGTAAACTTAAATAAATAATATATAATAATAAAATATTTAAATTAGGTTTAACCTAATACACAGTAATTTAGGTTATCTAATTACCTAGTCAGTCATTCATTATAACTAGTTTTACTGTAAACAAAAAGTACTAAGGCTGAAAACATCTAGAAATAACTAGGGTTTACAAGAGATATGTACTATCACACTAGGGTAAAAATTCACAATTTTATAATACTAAAACCTAGCAATATTTTTCCAGAATTTAATATAGTAATAGTTAATTTTACTAGTATTAAAATAATTTCTAAACCAAAGATTATTCAAATATAGTCCTTTAATAATAAACAAAATATCTTACTAATCTAGTAACTCTGTCCATTGAAAAAGTAAATAACATTAAAATATTTACAATAAACCAATTATACCTAAATATAAACCAAACTAAAATACTGTTGATTCAACACTAAGCTGTGAAAATTTCCTTTGTTCATAAAAAAATGAAACTGAACAAATATAGTATGGCCTATGGCCTTTTATATTATCTATCTAGGCTTTAAAGCCTGACCAAAAATGACTTCTTCAATTTTAAACAAAATTCACAAAATAAAAAATAAACAACCATCAGTTACAGCTATGAAATCCCTTCACCATTTCCAAAATTGCTAAAATTACGGCCATTCAATCTTCTGTAAAAACCAAATTAAATATTCAAGAAACCACCAAGTGGCCTAACAGTATAGTCATGGCTTAGAGCCAAAATATTTAACACTATTACCATGTATATCAATCCAGGCCGAGAAGGCTCAATGTAAAATCATGAAGTCGCGGCTGTGAAAGCCATATCCATTAAATACAACAGCCACTAGGTATTTTAAAACTTGCAAAGTAAAAGAACAACAACATAATGAATAACCAAGGCTGAGCCATCAACCACCACACACGATGATGCTTTCATTCTTTCCACCATACTTATGTGCAATAAAAACCCCAGATGTCACTGAGGCTTGCCAGGGGAAATGATTTTGCTAAAGACTGTTGGTAGATATTTCTTTTTAGCTTCAAGATTGAATTTGAAGAAACATACACATAAAAAACATTAGCTCTATTAGTTTACCCTTATTTTGAAAATAATAATGAAATCCTTGCTATTTAAAATTGAAAGGAAAATAGGGTGTTTTTACCTTATAAAGCCACACAGCAGTGAAATTGTGGAAGCCACCCAAGCATGGTTCGATGGCACATCAGAGAAGGTAAATCCCTCCGAATGGAATTGTGTAGAATGCAGTAAAACCTCATCCACGACTCCATTTTTACTATCCAATCTTAGACACTCCCACATAACTAAAAATACCTCAGAAAGACAACGACGAAGAAAAACAAACCCATAATACTCCTTATAGAGGTGAAAACCACTTATAATAGCTATCATTTTCTTACCCACTCCTATACACTAACTCAATAAGGTTACAATGGCATGTGTGCAATTTTATAGACTAGAGGATCGACATCAAGCTATGGAGGCCACGAGCTGTCGGCTCAACCTTTCCACAACCTCAACAAACAAGCAAAAAGTTAGGGTTTAGGAAAGATATATGGCAGATCAAGTCAACAAGAAACCCTAAGCTCTGATCATCCTCGACGTGTCTTTCAAATTCTTTTCAAATGATTGGTATCAGGCTAAAGTAGAAAGTCTCAATCTTATCCTGCATAAACCACTAGAGTGTTAAGTCAAATCCCTTTTACTTTATTGCATTGTAATAATACTTTTCCTTGTTTAGATTTCTTGGCTATAACCATGGAATAAATAAAAACAGTTTTTAAACTTGTTAATTATACTAAAAAATTTGGAATAATAATATTCTAGCTATACTCTTCATAGTATTAACAATGTTTGCACTTATATAGAAGTAAGACATCATTGATACGGGTAAATTAATCCTCCCTAGAAGTACCTCACTTAAACCTTGGATTTGGAAAGTGATTTATTTTACTATATATTTTTATGAAAAAAATATCTATAGCACAATAATGATCATGACGTTTTGTGGCACTTATTTTGTGGATCTAATGAGAAACTTCATACGACGTCGATATAGAGATGTAAACTGGCCGCAACGTGTATTTTGTACAGTGCCCTTGAAATTGATTTTTTAGAATTGAATTTATGCATTTCTTCGCTCTATCAACAAACATTTCATCTATATAGTGACAAACATATGGCCAAAAACTTCTTGAGCAAATTTAGTTTTCATGACAAACAGTGGATAAATTTTGATGAACATTTGTCTCTATAGCGATGAAATATGAAATTTGAACCGAAATTTATTCCATGCAAAACCACCACTTGTCTTCTCTACGATGACCTTTAAATTGATTTTTTTAATTCATTTTCTATGTTTCATATCTCTATCGACAAAAGTATCATCCCCATAATGACGCAAATATGGACAAAAACTGCCATGCAAAATTTTGTTTCCATGCAAAACCGTGGATTATATGTGACAAATAGGTGTCCCTTTATCGACGAATTATACAATTTGAACATAACATTCTTCCACCATAAACCATGGAAAACTAATCTCTATCAACTAAATATGCATTTTGGACGGTAATTGTTCCACGAAACAGCGTCGCTATAGAGACGTTATTCGTGGAAAGCAACTCGGGGTTTTGATAGTTTTGTAATACCTATGAAAAAGTTTGTCGATATTGAGATGAAACCTAGAGGTTTTAGAAAAATGAAAAAAACGTGGAAAGGCACATTCCTTTCCACGGTTTTGGATCTTCAATAAGTGCTTTTGATTGATGTGTAGTCTCGTGGACCTTTTAATTCTATTTTAGACCAGATTTAATCAACGGTACGAAGCAGTTTTCCAAAAGGTAATTTCAAGCCACAAAATTGGTAAAACCTACCATGTGATTCAATTAAATGACTTTCTGGGATGAGTTTAATACATGTAAATGATAGAAAATTTTAGATCTTATAAAACAGAAAATGAAAGATGAATTAAGATTTAAAATGGCATAAAAGATGTGATTAGTGCCTAACAAATCCAAGTTATGAAGATGGGGTAAATTGAGGATCTCATGGAGGCTTTAGTGATTAAAGAGTATATAGGGTTGAATGGTTCAAATGCAGTCTACTCCTTAATAACTAGATCCACTTCATAAATCTTCAATAGGAAAATCCTAAGCTAGACTGTTATCACTCCAAGAAACTCCTCTAGGTTGTAGCTTGAGGATGCCTGGTAACTTGCAATGTTTTTGTGGTTTTCTGATATGGATCAATTTAGTTGACCTATATAACCTTTGCACTCTCAAGGCATGCATAAAACTCACTCATTCACAAGGATTTTAGTTACAATTGCTCATAAGTTCGACAATAAGGTGCAATGATGGAGAAATCACCAGGCTGGTGAACTTACATACAAAAGACATGCATATAAATGGATAAATCCTGATGAGGATGTTATTTATAAATAAAATTGTACTAACAAAACAATAGGATGAAAACTATCATCTTTTTAATCAATCTGAAAATGACCTAAATACACATTGAGGTATAAATATAGTAAAGAAAGAGATGATGGTTGAACAGATCGCAACAAGAGAGCTTATATCATGAATAAGTAAAATGAGAAGCGTGAAAGAATTATAGGCTTATAAATCCCCGAAGTTGAGCCTTTATTATGAAATCGATCTTAGGCTTTATAGCCTTCAACAAAAATTATAGATCCTGAAACTTCGATCTGTTTTCACAAAAGTACTCAAAGTGATAGTTTTTTCAAATTAGGGTTTCAAACCCTAACTAACTATTTGTCTAACTATGACAAAAGTATAGTTTACTGAGTGAACATTAAATAACTGAAGTAGTTGATAGTGATCACTATTGCTGGTCCACTATAAATTTGCTGCCAAAAGCCAGTGTTTCGGTGGTTATCTAACGTGATCTTTCTTGCTTAATCCACTGAAATTTTCTACCCTATCGCCGCAGTCATCGATTGGAAGATCTAACCTCTAACCCATCAACACACCAAGCTTGAATGTTTCCATAGTGTCGAAACCTCAAATCACTAACATTGCGATGGTTTTTCCATCGACGATAAGAAACTTTGAACTCTAACCCGTCGGCACTCCAAGCCTGAATGCTGTCATAGTGTCGGCGTCTCAAATCACTAATGTTGTGATCAGAATCCCAAAAATGTACGCGTCGATGACTTAAATCACTAGCTTGTCAGCGATTGAAATCTATAACCACTAAACTCTTCATTAGCAATTGGAACCTTATACCACTAATGACCAGCGATCAAAACCTCAAGACACTAAGGATCAGAGCTTTACACCTGAACGTTGTCATAGTGTCGACGTCTCAAACCACTAACGTCATGATCGATGGTTGGAAGCTATAGCCACTAACCCATCGAAGCTTTAATCGTGAGCGATGATTCCGTGTCAGCGATTCAAACCACTATTTTCTAAGCATCATCGATTGGAAGCTCTAACTTGATCGATCGGTTCTTTACACCTGAACGCTGCCGCAATGTTGGTGTCTCAAACCACTAATGTCGTGATTGGAAATTGGAAGCTCTAGCTACTAACGATCGGAGCATCAAAGATCTGAAAGACTAACCATTAGTATTTTGATGATCAAACGCTCTATCGAGTATCCCATCGAAGCTTTAAACCACTAATCATCTTCGATCGGAACCCCAAGATTGAAAGTGTCGGTGCTTTAAACAACAAGTTTTTCATAGTGTCTATGGTAAGAAGGACTAAACCTCTGAAATGTCGACGTTGTAGAGGATTAAACCTTCAAGCTGCTGTAAAAAATGTTCTTTCGGTGGTCAGTGTATACGTTGCACCTCTTCTTAATATGCCAAAGAGAACCCTTTTTGGTGGCTAATGAAATGTTATGAGTCTCGCCTAATCCACCGAAAGCTATAACTTGTGAAATTTTTACCCAAATAAAAAACAAAGGCTTTCAAACTGTCAGTGATATTCATATCCTTCATTGCGTGAGTTAAATTTTTCGTACAATTATTTTGGGAGATAACCTCTGGCTCCTACTTGGGGATGGGAACCTCCCAGTGAGGTCCCAAGAACCCCAAACAAAAATTCCTTTCCTGAAAAAGAATAATTGAAGCTATCTTCTAGTGTTCCATTGGGCATGGAGTTTATTATGAAATTAAAACAACCTATTATCTACTAATTTACAAAAATAAGGCATGAGAGCCTCAAATAAAATAGAGTTTCAAGAAATTCTTGTTCACTGGGCCATCAAATACCTCTTCACCTTCCAAATTGTGCAATTTGAAGGTTTTATTCTCATATACCTGGTCTATAACAAAAGGGCCAATCCACAAAGAGTCAAATTTTCCGTGTTTTCCCTTGTCCTGTCTGACAACATCCCACTTGAGGACCCAATATCCGACCTCGAAGTTGTCTTCCTTTGCTCTTTTTTCAAACATGCCCTTTATCCTCTATTGATGAGCCTTTGATTTTCCTACAACTTACTCCCTGATCTACTGTAAATCCACCAAATCCATCATCCCTGTCACCATATCATTTGGTTCATCTTCCTCTTCTTGAAAGAACTTTTCCACGGAAGGATGAGCTGGACAAGAAAAATGGCATCAATTCCATAAACTAGCTTGAATGGAGAAGTCCCTATGGATCTTTTTTCTATTACCCTATCATCCCATAAAGAAAACTTAAGCTTTGAATCCCAGCTTTTCTGATTTGTCTCTAGCAGTTTCCTAATGATTCTGACTAAGCTTTTGTTGGATGACTCAGCCAAGCCATTGCCTTGTGCATAATAGGATGTGGAGTGCACCAGTTGAATACCCATTGATTGACACATTTTAATTAATGCCCCAGCTTTGAAAGCTAGTGCATTATCAGTTACTAACCTTACTGGGAAACAAAAACTAATGAAGATATTCTCATATAAAAATCTCATGATGACTTGATGAGTGGCATTCCTGGTGGGTACTACTTCTATGCATTTGATAAAGTAGTTAGTGGATACTAATATCCATTTATGATGTCCACTAGAAGATGGATTTATTTCACCTATGAAATCCAAACCCCATTGATGGAAATGCCCATTCACCACAATATGCCTAAGGGACAAGGAATTGAGCTGCTGCTTCACTATAAATATTTGGCATTGGTCACAGGCCCTTACAAAAGTGCATACATTAGCAAAGAAGACTGGCCAATAGTATCCCTCTCTTAAGATCTTGTGGGTTGTGGTTTTCCAATAGTGGTGGCCTCCACATGTGCTGGAATGAAAGTGATGCATGACCTTCTTTGCTTCCTCTTTATCTAGACACCTTAGCAAAATTCTAGACCAATCCCTCCAGTACAACAATTTGTCAATTATGCAAAACTTAACAGATTTCAACTTAAGAGCTCATGCTTGGTTCAGAGTGAGATCAGGAGAAACTTCTAATTTTGCAAAAATTGAATGATACCTGAGTACCACTCACATGAATATATGTTCTCAGCTATTGATGGAGTTTCATTCTGATCTTGATTTACTTCCATTTCTATTTCTGTTGCTACCACAGTCTGCACCTTTGCTGATTTGACACATGTGAATTTTATTCCCATCAGTTCATAGTTTTCTTTGACCATGAGTTTGGCCAGACCTAATCCCTTTACCAGCTTGGTGGGTTTCACCTATACATCAAACTCAGTGAGTTTGGAAATCCGCTTAGCTCTCCTCCCACCAATGTTAGGCTAAGTCAAAACATCCTTCACAGTAGCTGAAGGGACATATGCAATGACCTTTGCATGGAGAATGTAGATTGTGAAATTCTTCAAAGATTTTATCAGAGCATAATCCTGCTTCTCAATTGGGTCATACTTCACCTTAGCATCTCTCAGGATTTTGCTGAAGAATGTAATTCATTGATCAAGACCTTCATCATTATTTTGTAATAGTACAACTGCCACTGTGTCATAAGATGCAAAAGAGAAAATGTAAAAACCATTGGTGTACTCAAGACTAATTAGGATTGGGGCCTCCATGATGGATTTCTTAATGTCTTCAAAAGATTTTCTTTCCTAGTCAGTCCACTTTATTTCTGCATCCTTTTTTAGCACGACTATTATGTGCTTTACCAGCTCGGATAAATTAGGAATGAACCTCCTGACAAAGCTTATCTTGCCTAAAAAGGACTCAATGTATCTTTTTGACCTTGGTATTGACAACTACTAAATTTCTTCCACCCTTACCAGATCGATCTTTACACCTTCAGCTGAGACTATGTGGCCTAGGAGCTTTCCTTCATTGAGTGCAAACTAGGACTTCTTGGGGTTCAGTGATATTCCATGCCTTCTGCACTTCCAAAATAGCTTCCTTAAATGCTGCAAGTGGCATGATGGCTGTGAGAGTTAACTATTAGGTCATCCAAATATATCAACACAAATTTATCTTTTATCCCTACAAAATCTAGGCCCATGGCTCTCTAAAAAGTAGCCCCAACATTCATTAGCCCAAATGGAATTTTAGCATACATGAAGGTGCCCCAGGGGGTGGTAAAGGCAGTCTTCTCTTGGTCATCAGGGTGCACAACAACTTGGTTGTATCCAGAGAATCCATCAAGGAAGGACATAACTTTATCCCCCAAGACTTTCTGCAACAGGTGTTCCATCTTGGGCAGTGGATAGTTGTCTTTCTTGGAACACTTGTTCAGGTCTCTAAAATACACACACAACCTAATTTCTCCATTTTTGTTTCTTACCACTACCAGGTTTGCAATCCACTTGGAATACCCAAGGGGGATTATGATCTTGGTTTTAAGGAGCTTGTGGATCTCTTTTTCAATCATTGGTAATAATAGAGGGCTAATGGGTCTCAGCTTCTCTTTGAAAGGAATGGTGTCCTTCTCCAAAGGAATTCTGTGCTGGATGATATTGGTATCATAATTTTTTAGGTCACCATATTCCCAGGAAAAAACATTAGCAAACTCTTTTATCAAGCTACAAAATTTAGACTTATGATTAGCATTTAACATCATGGAAAGATTTATCATTTTAGGATGGCTTTGGTTTCCTATGTTTTGCTCTTGGATAGCAGGATCTAGCTCCTTTTTGGAAGGCTTGAGAGGGATGTCATTGTGATCAAACAGTTATTCCAGTGGTACTAGAACTCGGGGTATGTAATTGCTGGGAAATTGGACAATGTTCTTCTCAGCAACTTTATCTTTTAACTTGATCTATTTGGATTCCTCCATGTTAATGGTTTCCTGATCTATGTGTATGTCAGAGAATTCATCTACTAACTGAAGGAATTTACTAAGCTCCTCATCATTCTCAAAACCCTTCAAAATTTTACATTGTCTGGCAGAGAGGGTCTGTACTTGACATGAACATCATAGCTGAGCTTAGGGGGTAAAAGAGGAACAAACAAACTTGTAGAGACAGCCAGGTAATGGGCTAGGTGATTCAAAACCCTACGAATATATGATAGTTCAAAAAACATAAAGGAGTCTTTGAGTTTCCATACCTCATCCCTGTAGGCCTTTAGTCTGATATTCTTTGTTTGAAAAGTGTTTTTGACTTGCTACATGATGAGGTCTGCATCTCCAAAAATATTCATGCACATGATCCCCATATCCTTTGAAACTTTAACTCCTAGTAGGAAGGATTCATATTCTGCTATGTTTTTTGTGGTTTTAAAATCAAGCTTATAAGATAGGTGAATGTTTTCTTTAGATGGGGAGATCAATACTACACCTGTACTTGCTGAGATTTGAGTGGTAGCCCCATCAAAATACATGGTCTAGATTGTTGTTGTTACTTCTTCGGGATGCTGACAGGTGGGATTAGTGAGCTGAGCTGATGTCTGCTGAGTATCATCTATTTTCAAAATGCAAGACCCAAAATCAGTGTCCACTACATAGATGGGGTGATTCATTGAGTGGCTCTCCTTGCTTATAATGTATGCTAGCTGATTTTCCCTGTATAGCCTCTTAGTATCCCCTCCAAACATGGGAATGGTGGCATATGTGAGATCCATCTGAACTGTGCCACCTAGTATTTTGCTCCATGATCGAGACAGCAAGAGGCCAAATTTCGGAGGAATATCAACCACTACAATGTCCATCATGATGCTTTTCGAAGGTAGCTAAGTTAGGTTACAACAAGGTCTTTGATGAGGCCCAAGAACTTGACCTTCCTAGATTCAAAGAAGAATAAATCATGGTAGGGCTTGGTGATGTTGAGGCCAATCTCATCCATCACAACCTTTGGCATTAGGTTATGAGGGGATCCTGAATCCACCAAACCCTTATGGAGGATTTTATCATGGATGTTCAAGGATATATAGAATGGTGGGAAGGAGTCCTTTAGGTATTTGATCATGGGGCCCATGGTTACAATAGGCTTGTCATCTTGCAGGTTCACAAAGTCAGTGTCAATGTGCACCTTGGGCTGAAGGGAATTCAAAGTCGAGGTTTTGAATGCATCATTCCTCATTAGCTCAATTAAAGGGAAAGGGATTTTCAATTTTTGAATTTCAAACTCAAGGTTGAAAGGATAATGCAGCTTATATGGAAACCTTACCTCATGAGCTGTGGGTTTGATTTGGATTTGATCAGGTGTGGTTGAGGGTGCTAGTTTCCACAATGATTTGGATGGGACAACCCCCTTCTTTAGTAAAACAACAACCTTTCTAGCTGGTACAACAGGTTGCTTGACAGGTACAACATTCTTCTTGAGGGGAGCAACCAGTCTAGACCTCAGTTTGTAAGCTCCTTGACCATCAGCCTGAAACACAGCCTCTTCAGTGATCTCCTCATCAATCAGGGCTTCCTCATATTTTTCCTATGTAAGAAAAGAATAGTCCACCTCATCCTCCATCTATTTAATATTGTCTTCATATTCTCCTTCTTCTTCAATGAATTCTAGCTCTTCTTCTAATATAGTATTTTGAAATGGATCTCTTATCCTCTGATCTTCCCCTTGATTTCTCTAACTTCTGAGAATCTGAACTAGGGGGTTTCCTCTTCTATAATGAACAAAATTTGGGTGTTGAGGAGCAAAATCACTTGGCCCTTTACCCCTCATAGGTATATGTCCTTAGTCCTTCAATTTAGACATTTCAGCAGTCAGGTTATCTAATGGTTTGGTCATTTTGTAAATCTTGTTCTCTGATGCAGAATCCCCACTAGAGTCTGTTGAATGCTTTTTCCTGTCTATCTTCCCTTTGACCTTCTGGGATGCTAGAATGTTTGACTCTACCTCTAGGGCAGCATCCTGCATGAGTGATAAGGAAGTAGACCTCCTTTCTCTGAGAAGTAAGTAGAAGTCAGAGTCAAAGGCATTTGCATAATTTATCGTAGCTGAGGTAACAGTCAGCTTAATTTCAGTAGGGATCTTGCTGTACATATTGTTGAATCTCTTGGTAAAGTTGGAGATAGACTCCCTATTTTCTCTTTTTAGGTCTAAATTCTATGATATAGTAGAGGTGGTCTCTCCTTTCTCCCCAATTCTTTAGTAAAATTTCATCTAGGGCCTCTATGCCTACCATTGATCCACCAGGTAGTTCCTTAAGCCACTTCCTAGCCTGGCCATCTAGGCTTTGCACAAAAACCCTAGTCCATACATATTCTTTTTCTATGTTAATATTTTTAGCATAGCTGTAAAAATCCTCTAGAGGTTCTTCACCAGTGAAATCCCCTTCCCCTATAAAATTAGTCATATACTTGAGATAACCCCAGTAGGCATGGTTGTGAGAGGATTTGGCAAAATTAGGGGTGCATACCTATCTACCAAGATCCTTTCCATATTGGTCAATTGAGGGGCATCCATATTGGAAATGGGTATGGATAGGGTTGTGGAAGGAAACACTAATGAAGATACTTGCTGAGAAGGTGGTGGTATTCTTATCCCAGTGGAGTCACCATGGATTGGATCTTCACAAGCAGCAGTGCTTGAAGATTCCAAGCCCCTACATTTTTTTGATGTATCTAAAAATTCCTAGGAATTAAGAATTTTAACAGAAGAAATAATAGCAGAAAGATTTCTTGAAATCCCTGATGTAGCTTTTTGTGCAGCAGTGTTGGTTTGACTTAGTAAAGCCATAGCTTTCCTCAAAATTTATTCTGTATTTGAAATTGGTGTTGTTGGTGGCACCCTTGGGTTTTCTATGGTACTTGGTCTTCTTGAATCCACCTTATACCAATGGAGTCACCAGATAGATGATTACAACTGTAATAGTGTCCAATATTTGTATATCATCAAAGCATGGATCTATGTTGTCTCCGAGGGAAGCTGAGCTTCAATCTCCTATCCCTAGAAATGGTGCCAATTAGTTATCACTCCGGGAAACTCCTCTAGGTTGTAGCTTGAGGATTCCTAGTAACATACAATGTTCTTGGGGTTTTCTGATATGGATCAAGTCAGTTGACCTGTATAACCTTTCCACTCTCAAGGGATGCATAAAACTCACTCATTCACAAGGCTTTTAGTTACACTTGCTCAAAAGTTCGACAATAAGGTGTAGTGATGGAGAACTCACCAGGATGGCAGACTTACATACAAAACACATGCATATAAATGGATAAATCCTGATGAGTATGGTATTTATAAATCATAATCGCACTAACAAATGAATAGGATGACAGCTATCAGCTTTTTAATCAATTTGAAAATGACCTAAATACACATTCACGCATAAATACAGTAAAGAAAGAGATGATGGCTGAACAAATCCAAACAAAAGAGCTTATATCATGAATACATAAAATGAGAGGCATGAAAGCATTATAGGCTTATAAATCCCCAAAGTTGAACCTTTATTATGAAATCGATCTTAGGCTTTAAAGCCTTCTACAAAAATTACAGATCCTGAAACTTCGATCTTTTTTCACAAAAATACTCAAAGTGATATTTTTTTCAAATTAGGGTTTCTAACCCTACCTAACTATTTCTCTAACTATGATGAAATTCTAGTTTATTGAGTGAACATTAAATAACTTAAGTAGTTGATAGTGATCACTATTGCTGGTTCACTATAAATTTTCCACCAAAAGATAGCATTTTGGCACTTATCTAACGTGATCTTTCTTTCTTAATCCACTAAAATTTTCTACCCTGTCACCGCGATCATAGATCGAAAGCTCTAACCTCTAACCCATTGGAACCCCAAGCCTAAATGCTGCCACAGTGTCACTGCCTCAAATCACTAACATTGCGATGGTTTATGCATCGACGATCAGAAGCTCTGACCTCTAACCGGTCGGCACCCCAAGCTTGAATGTTGCCACAGTGTCGGTGTCTCAAATCACTAACGTGACGATCGAAATCCCAGAACTGTATGCGTCTATGCTTTAAATCACTAGATTTTCAGCGATCAGAAGCTATAACCACTAAACTCTTCATCGGCGATCAAAACCTCAGAGCACTAATGATCGGCGATCAGAACCTGAAGTCACTAAGGATCGAAGCTTTACACCTGAACGTTGCCACAATGTCAGTGTATCAAACAACTAACGTCGCGATCGGTGGTCGAAAGATCTAGCCACTAACCGATTAGAGCTTTAAACATGAGCATTGTCATCATGTCGACAATTCAACTACTATCTTCTAATCATCGACGATCAGAAGCTCTAACCTGATAGATCGACACTTTACACCTAAACGCTATTGCTGTGTCAGCATCTCAAACCACTAATGTCATGATCAATGATCGAAAGCTCTAGCTACTAAGGATCGGAGCATCGACGATCAGAAAGACTAACCACTAATCAGTCAGCGATCGAATGCTCTAGCCACTAGCCCATCGGAGCTTTAAACCACTAGTCATCGACGATCGAAACCCCAAGATTAAAAGTGTCGGTGCTTTAAACAACAATTTTTTCATAGTCTCAGTGGTATAAAGGACTAAACTTCCGAAATGTCAACGTCATAGAAGATTAAACCTTCAACCTACTATCAAAAACGTTCTTTCGGTGGTTAGTGTATACATTGCACCCCTTCTTAATCTTCCAAAGACAACCCTTTTCGGTGGCTAATGAGAAGTTTTGAGCCTCGCCTAAGCCACCGAAAGCTAGAACTTGTGAAATTTTTACTGAAATAAAAATAGAGGCTTTCAAACTGTTAGTGATATTCATATCCTTCATTGCATGATTTAAATTTTTCGTACTATCAAAATAAATTATTTTTGGGAGATAACATAGACATTAGAGATTTGTCACCGCAATTCCTAAAAATTATTACTACAAGACAAATGGTATAGAATGGAAATATACTTTGATTTCAACCTCAACAAAGCTTCCCTTGCCAAACCAATAAATCTATCACAATACACTTGTAATATACCTGCAAATGGTAGCTTCAAAGATGGAGGATAAAGGATAATTTCTCTTACTCGGTTTTAAAACTCAAGACTCTGCTTCCCCATGAGAAGGTTTGAAGAAGCTTGGACGATAGGAAAATCACCTGCATTTCCACCCAAAAAGGCCTCTCGTGCAATCTTTTGGTTTGGTAGGAAATAAATAGGAACAAAAGCTTCCAATATTTTGGTAAAAAATGAAGAACAAAACACAATTTTGAATAGTAATTTAATGAAACGATGAAGTAATGAAGTCGAAAGCTGAAAAAAACCAGTTCTGATAGAGAGAAAGTGGTTAAAAAACAGAGGTGGGCAATGCATAGAGAGAACATAAGGGTGATAAAAGCAGGGAATGGTAAAACAAGAACACAACAAAGACAGTTAAGTATGATATTCTTATGTTTCTTTAAAAACATTGGACAGGAATAATGAGGAAGAGGCTAGAAATGAAAATAGAAAAGTTATATTATATGACAGGTACAAGAAAATCATATACAATATTAATTCCTAGGGAGAATGTAGGAAATGCAAGAACCCTTTCCTTATCAATCTCCTTTCGCCGGGTCCATTAACCCATACTGTTTGAAAAGAGTTGTCCTAATAAACAAAAAACCACCATGTTGGCTGGAAATTAAATTTATAAATTAAATAAATAATCCATTCCTAGACCTATACACAAATGGTTATTTTGCTAGGCATGGAAAATATCAAAATACTCTATGAAATAAAAAAATGGGAACACAATTAAATTAGATAATGCTATCTGGAAAGTGTGTTCTTAGGGTAATTCCATCAAGATATTTGGTTATGGAGTTACATTCCACATGTCTTGCGAAGGAAATCAACAATCAATCTATCTAGCACACATTTTCCACCAAAATATCAACTCGCATTTAAAATCTATATTAAAATACCATTTCCTCATTGATGTGGAAACTTGTGTTTGTATTTGACAATACTTCTTTAACCATTGTATTAAAACAAAAACAAACGCACAAATTTTAAAGTTTAAGACAAAAATATATTAACTACACATATAAATATGTTTTTATTGGAAATGTGTGGACACTGTTAATACCACCATCATGTCAAACAATATAAAACAAAAAATAGAGGAAAGAGTCATGTTGTCTTACTATATGAATAAAATGGCACTAATTACTTCAAATACATCTTGGTTATCTATGAAATGTTAACTTTCCAGTAAATAATAGCCCTCACAGGTGTGGCTCATTGGCGGTTCAGTTCTTATGAAGTCACTTGTTGTAAATTGGAGGTCACGAGATCAAATCCCATCTAGGTTTACCTATGTCCCATGTCTTGCAAAGGGTGCAGGGAACCTAGCTGTATAGTGGTAGAGGGAATGGAGCTCCAGTTGCCAATTCTCCCAGTTACTAAAAAAAAAATCCAGTAAATAATATTTACGTATGGAAATATTTGTTCTAACAAAATGCAGTTTGAGGAGCTCATGGAATGCTTTTGTACCACACATATTAATACATTTTTTTTTACTTATAAAAAAAACTATGTAAATGGTTTAGGGGAGGAAGTTCAGGGATGAACCTGCAGAGAATAATTGCATATGATGTTTCCATCATTATTCGTTCTCCCATTGCATCTTCCACATAGACTTGGGGACCACAGTGGATATTTCTTGGCCCCTTTTCTATTATTTATTTCTCATCTTTTCTCCTAACTATCATTACAAAATCAGAGACAGAAATATTTTCAATGACATCCTCCAACTGCAGAGTCAAATTCAAACCATTAAGAAGAAAAACCCCAAACATGAATTTGTTGTCCTCGAGTTCAGGCTTGGGTTTCTTCTATCGCAATGCTTTCCTCCACTTAGAATTTGCAAGAATTTATGCATGCAAAGATATTTCATTAGTTTATACAGAGAATGCTATGGCTTGGGTCGATGTCTCACTAATTACTTAAAGCAATTATGCATGTACAATTGAAGACAGGCTCTGGCATTCCAGAATTGTTACAAAGCTCCGATCAGTAGCCTCATCTCCACTCTGAGAAAAACAAAACAGTTTTCTATAGAACATTCGAGCTTCAAACTACAAAAAGTTTCCATTATCAAAGAAAAACTAACAACCGTGTTCAAGGTTTAATTGAATTGCAGCACATCCAGCAAATTCAATTGATAGAAGAGGAGGAGGCAAAGCTTATGGAAAATGAAATAAATAAGGATGGTGGAAACACACCCGATCCTTTTGTATATGAAGCTATCAATAATGTTGTAAATGGTCATGTTGCCCCCACTCGATCTACATCTCCTGCAATTGATCACTCATAAGCAGAACTCACCAACGGTGGTTTCTCTCTCAACATCTTTTTTATTTGACTATAATATTCCTTGGTATATCCTTTGTTGGTAATCTCTATCTTCTTCCTATTACTGTACATTTCCCTTTACAATGAGTGTTTCCTTGCTTCCAGTTTCAGATTTAATATTATCTTTGAAAAAGGGTTTATTGAATTCTAGTCAAATAATGGGTAGGGAAGTTCACAGTAGTCCCACAAATTTAATTGCAATGATGTTAAATCAATTCCATTAATGGTTGTGGACCTAAGTTACACATACAGGGAAATAGGTATGTGTTTCCAAAACTGAAACACACTGGAAATGTGACCACTCATTTATAAATAGCACATTGTATTGGAACTTTGAAAGAAAGGATTATGAATAAATGAGCAAGAACATTTAAATGACAAGCAAAGTTCCACCATTGCTTATATTGGGATCCTCACCATTAGTATCACCCTCTGCCTCCTCATCTAGCCTTTGGATCTACCTCAATCCTCTAGGGACATCGATTAACACCATTTGATGAAACTACCTAATACAAGCATTAAAATATCATAGAAAAAGCTCATGCCTAATCAATGATTTTGGCTTGAGTGAAGGGTACATTTTTTCTAAGGCCATGATAGAGGAACTCAATAATCAATAACACCAACATCGAATTACATAAAGGGCTTGGTGCTCTTGATTAAATTCCAATCCCATTCCTTGATACATGATAGAATCTAATCAAACAACTGTAATCTTTCCAATCCTAAAAAGCTTTAAACTGTTAAGTCTGTTGAATTTTGAATGGAGTATGAAATTATAAGTTCTCCATATGAAGTCTGATGAGGTTGGAAACTTTCTCAAACATACTATAACAGTTAGTGGTAATGTTAAAAATTTAAGTAAAAGGGTAGAAAAGGAAATATAGATGAAATGTCAACTTTTACCAACATTTTTGGTCAAGTCTAGTAAAAAACTGAGTCAAACCAAGTAAAAATAGGTAACTCGTAACACATTTCTAGTCTCTACCACACATTTTTGTACCAAAATGTTCATGGAATGAAACCTATTATGGTGTTTTCAAAAACTTAGCCATGGACTCTAGTGCCCTGGAAAATTCATTTGGTTGCAGGTAACCTTGTTTCTATTTAATTACAAGGACAAACAACTATAACTTCTACACAATTGTATTAGTGACCAGTGCCTTTAAATCTATTACTTCTATGAATCAATAAGACATACTAAGTTGATTTAGTTCTTATAGATGCAAATGTAAATGATATCAATTCAATGTATTCAATTCAAGATATATGGAATTAGTAGCAAGGTCATCCAGTAGCACTTTAGCATACAGGAGATCATTAGTCATGTAACCATATACAATTCAATTGTAGTTTTTAACCAACCAATAACCTTCCATTCAAGTATGGGGACTCATATAAATATAGCAGCAATAATACAGGATGACATTTCTAATTACAACAATTTTATAGCAGTAGTGAAGGTTACCAATGTAAGGTGTATAAGATTTTTAGTTTTGCATTTAATGTAAACCAAACCACTCTGAACCTTGATCACTATTCTTAGCAATATAGGAAAGCCACCAAATGTATGTTCTAGATTTGCAGCTATGCAAATAATTTAAATTTTCAGACTTTATTTACCTCTCTTAAACAATATCACCATCCAACTAATAGTTAACCTTTGATTCAGTTCAGTGTTTAATGTGGTTGCTAGTAGGGAGGGCTATCAAAGTTTGACAGTTTGTAGTTTATTGTAGACGAAGCAGGTGGAAGTGTGTGATATAGGGCTGTTACAGCCTTGTTTTTTAAATGGTTTCTAAAATGGTAAAAACCAACATAGATTCCTCTCAAATAGAATACATGGTGGCCATTTAAAGAAAAAACATGGCATCGAGTTATCTTGGCACCTAAGAGAATTGGATTTTCAAGTCCATAGAGCACCAGTTATTGTATTATAATTAACACAATAGCCACTTACATATCCTATTAAAAATATTCTCAGTCTAGATTTGAACTATCAATTCATGGGAATTTTGACATGATGCCCAAAAAAAATGAACAAAACTAGAAACAAACCCACATTTTGCAGAATGCCAACTAGATAAATACCCACAAAATCATATGAATCAAATCCATATTTTATGGTGAGGATATGAAATTGCTTACCCTGATCATAAGCCATGATTTTTGCACAAATCAGAAGCACCATTGAGAAAGTAAAATCATTAGGCCTCGTCCCCATCATCAATGCTTGCCAACGCATCTTGAAAGCCTCTCCATCTTTCCCATTCACAGCATACACTGCAATCATATAGTTGCACAAAACCACCACATTCCATTCAGGCATATTTTCAAAGTATCTCACAACAAACAAAAATAGGCATGGCATCATTAAAATATCTTATTCCCTTCCTCCTTTTCCTCAATAACTGTTGGTTTTATGTCTCACATTGAATTTCCCAAGTTCATCTCAACAGCTTGTGCTTCATGCTTGCAAGGATATTTGATCCATTTCATCTAAACCACATCCATAACAACGAAAAAACCATGAATAAAATAAGAACACAATAGGTAATCAATAAAAACATACAAAGAAACAAACCTGAAGGTCTAAACATTGATGCCATTCTGGAGGAGGGGTAGGTGGTTCTAGAAGCATGGGCTCGCGTGCGAAGGAAGTGGATGATGTAGTAATAGGTAAAGTACCTCTCCCACCCTTCCTATAAAAAAAACATCATAGGCTATTCCAGATCCTTCATTGAAAGCTCAAAATTGAAAACCCCCAAATGGGAACCGTAGCAGATCCTGCACGGGTCTCTGTTTTTTGAATGCCAATGACCTAGCGCACAAGTGTTTTTGAATTCCACATTTTTTGTTTGATTAATTGCATATTTATATTTTTTGTTTTGTTT
Source organism: Pseudotsuga menziesii (assembly GCA_001517045.1). Taxonomy (NCBI): domain Eukaryota; kingdom Viridiplantae; phylum Streptophyta; class Pinopsida; order Pinales; family Pinaceae; genus Pseudotsuga; species Pseudotsuga menziesii. Next base: position 603,143 of record LPNX010483082.1, read on the forward strand.
TTTTTTTAATTTTTAATCTTTTCTTTTGTTTAGTTTATTTTGGGTTTTTTTATTTGCAAATTTTATATTTTGTTGCATTTTAAATTAATTATAGTTAAAGAACTCTATGTTTTTAATTTAGTGTAGTTTAATTTAATTCAACTAGGATTTTTTCATAATTTGTATTGGTTGCATCGCTTGTAGTGAGAACCTATACATAAGTCCCTTCAAGGACGAACATGATGAGGGTGATGATGATCATGATGATCATGATCATGATGACGATGAAGACGATGAAGATGATGGTGATGATGACAACAACAACAATCATCATCATAATCATTATCCTCATCATCATCCTTGTCATCTTCATCACCATCGTCTTCATTGTCTTCATCAATATCATCATCATCATATTCATAATCATCATCATCGTCGTTGTCATCTTCATCATCATGATATTCTTTATCATTGTCATCTTCCTTATCATCATCATTGACATAATCATCATCTTCATCATCACTTAATGTCTTCATCATCACCATCATCATCTTGATCATCATGATCATATCTATCATCTTCATCATCAACATCTTCATCTTCATCATCATATTCATCGTCATCTAATTCATTAGCATCTCTATTATCATGATCATCATCATCATCATTTTCATTATCATCACCATCATCTTCATCATAATCATCATATTCATCATCATCATCATCATCATCATCATCATCATCATCTTCATCATCGCAATTTTAGGTCCAGGGAGCTAAGTGATTGAAGACATCTACATGATAGGTGGAGCAACCAGTTGAGTGAAAAATTAAGGATTTATCCTGACACCCATTCCAAGAACTAATATGATAATTCAATATGATCCAAGGAAGTAGTAAAAAAAAATACAACTTTTTGGGCCCTGTGAACCCTCTTGTTCTTAGATTTGTGCACATGAAGAATCAAGACTTATGGACCTATTCCAGTGTCTTAAAAGAGGAATATCCAAACTGAACAGTTTGGTAGTTCCATAAAGTGAAATATTTACAGGAGTGAATAATCACTCATAACCATTCTATTATAATGTTGGCGAAGATCAGAAAAATGTAGTGAATACCAAGGTAAAGATCTTGTCATCACATCTTCATCATCATCATCATCTTCATCAACATATTCATCATCATCACCATCACCAAAATCATCATCTTCATCTTCATCATCATCATCAGCAATGATCATCATCATCATCATCATCATCATCCTAATCATCATCATGATAATCATGATAATCATGATCATCATCTTTATCATCCTCATCCTAGACATCATCACCATCCTTATCATCCTCATCGTCATCATCATTGATCAAAAGAGATGCCATCGTGCGGAATCAATCGTCCATTCAAAGGTCCTTCCAAATTCCAATGGCTTATTTTATCAACGACCTAATGACCGACTTTTTCACCAACCCTACAGAGTTGTCCCTTATCTAAGTTCAATAAACTATATTCTCCTTGGACCGGGGGAGTAGAGACCGCTTTATATATATATGGAATTTCATTATCTAGAATAATAATAATGATGTATTGACACATGTCTCTATAATTAGGGTGTTTTTTTTAATCACAACTTATACTTCCTTATTATCTAGCTTAACATTTTTAGGGTTTGGGTTTGGTCTTACTTATATAGTCAATATTATCAATTTCCTAATTTTTTTTTTAAATGTGTTGTTAAAGATATATTAATAAATCTTTATCCGTTACTAAAATCAACTTATTTTATTGATGATGAAACTTGATAAAGGTTCATAATGTTGACATATCAAATGGAGTCTACAATTACCTTGGATACCACTCCTCAAAACTATCAACCCATAATTTAAGAGAAGAGATTGTAAATATGTTTTTTGTCAAAATAACACTTTTGAATCTGTAAGGTTTATAAAGATATTATAGTATATAATAGTCCTTGCTTTTTTTCTAACCTTTTGACATAGATATAAGATGAAAATTTGAAAATATAAGTGTGGAATCCCTCTCAAAAGTTTTCTCGTGTGAGATCCAAATACTAGTAAGATCCACATTGAAGTTTGAAGGATATTTTTTTCAATCTGTTTGAATAATAATTATATGCACCAAGTTTTGCAAAGAGAAATGAGAATCCCTATCAATCCCTCTCATTTGACATCTAGATGTTAGTATACTCAATACTAAAGTTTGAAAGATAAATTTTCAAGTCTTATAATACTTACGTTTACTATGGTGAAGACAATGCTTAGGGAATAGGTGGAGTTTGAAATTGAATGGCTAGTTACTCATGAACTGTGTCCATATGGCTAGTTAATTTCTCACATCCCTTCAAAGTAAAACTGCCATTCGAATTTGATCCTTGGAGACCAATGATCAAATTTGAAGGGTGGGTCTTAATTTCAATGGGAAGGGAATTTATTCTCTCAACCCTTCAGAGATGAAGGGAAATATAAATAATTGTACTTTAATTGACAAGTACAAATTAACCAAATCCTTTCATACAAAAAAATGCAAAAAACAAATATTGTTCTTTCAGTGTTTGTTGTGAAATCATTCATGTATGTGATGGAGGGGCTAAAGTAAATTGAATACTTGCAACTCATTGCATTTCTGAGTCTAACAATACACCTTTTAAATTGAACCAGGATAACAAAAGAATTTTATTAATGGCTGATTTCAGAAAGTTATAGGTGTGAGTAGTTAAGTGCTTGTGGCTCTAAAATTTGTTGTGTTTTGTACCCGTCCACAATTAACTAAATCCATAGTCACAGATAGGAATTTAAATTATTTCATGAAAACAATTAATGTTTATAACCTCTATGTCAAGACCGTTTTCCATGTTGATGCTTGCCAATTCCCTCTTTCTTGTCTTGCCAAAAGGCATGATACCGAGGAAAGAGGACCTAAAATTATGGACTTCACCTTCAATGAATTCCTTGCAATCACATTGATAAGGACTGATAAGAAGATCAAAACAACCCAACTTGTCAAATCTCAGTTTATAGTGTTAATTAAAGACTTATAAGGTAAATTTAATATAATACTTACTTATAGTTCTCTCTTACTCTTTGAATCTTGAAGATTTAATATTTTATGGTTGTCTTCGGACCTTGACCCAACTCATATTATAAGGTGAGGATGTGAAAACATAATAATCCTTAGTTATGACTATGAGATGAGGATTTAAAGAGAAGAGGATGTAAAGACAAGTAATTTTTATAAGTATTTTGGTGGCGCTTAGGACAAACGTCGTTAGAAACCACAAATGTTTGGAAGGAGTATGGAGGGAGATAACATCATGATCATGCCACTCATCAAACTATGATCTGACCAATAATCATATCCCTCGACGCCATTTGTGACAATCCTTAGGTGAAGATCATGTCCAAAGAATCATCGATTCACCAGCCTTCCTGACTCCAGAGATCTGGCACGTGGCTTGCGTAGAAAATAGAGGGAGATCATGAAGTTCAGATCTTTGAAGCGATGATCCTGGCCTCTACATGAAGAAAAGGCATGCGACTAGCTGAAACCATTCTAAAAATCACTTTTTGAGCGTGAGTGAAAAGGAAAAGAATGTCACGTCCAAACACTGCGATCCATGTGGACAACAATGCGTCGTCAAAGGAGGTGGCATGACTGGATACTCAGTAGAAAATAGAGATCCCTACCCACGTTTCCACTCGTGCTGCCATTATGATGACCAGTCATCTCTGTATCCATCTTTATCTGCATCACCCTATATAAACAACAACTTCCCACGCTGATTAAGATCATAAGACGAATTAGTAATTAGAGACAACTCTTGAAGTGTTATTATGATAAGAGTTGAAATGGCGATATGCTTTGAGAAGCTTGTTAGTCTCAGGGTGTTGATGGTTGGTGAGCTTGATTCCATGCTCATCTATCTCCCTGGTTTTTCACACCAGGAAAGCACCAACCGTTTGGGCCTAGATGTGAAGCACTTTAAATGTTTTCGAATAGTTGTACCTCCTGCTATGTGGTGCCTGGGTTTTTCTATCCTGGGAGTGTCTCCCTAGAGACCCTAGAAGAAATTGTGGCTTCCAAAGTCGCAGTACTTGGTGACTGCATACAGTGCCAACCAGTGGGAGAAAATGCTCGTGCTTGGGTGGAGGGTATCCGAAGTCTTCATCACCTCATTTGTCAACTCCACTTGCCAAATTTTTCTAAGGTGATGAGGAGGTGGAAGAAATCCCCCCACTGTATGATCTGTAGGAGAACCCGCGCCATGGGAGGTGGGGAGTACAAAGCTGCCCTTCCCCATGTCCCCTCATACAACAGTATTACTAGGATAGAGGGGCATTGTAGAAAAGGAAAATAATATAAAATATATAAACTCCTTTGTCTGTCAGGAAACCATGCATAAAGGTGCCTTTGAGCATGAAACGCACACCCAGGGAAGGGCACATTTCTGATTTGATAGACAGGTGAGTGGTCGAGCCTAGTGGTCCATATATAATGTATGTTTTAATATATGTAAACTGTGGCAGTATTACCATGCTCTAAGTTGTTAGTACTTGATTATGAATAGTGTAAATAGTTTCATGTCATGTTTCGAGGATTAGCCTCGGGGACATAGATAGTATAAATTGCTCCCCACACAGGGGAGAAGGATTGGGAATTTTCAAGAGCAGAGGCTCTCCACTGTAATGTGTTTCAATATTTCTAGGTATGAATAAAATTGCAGAGGAATGATACTCCTTTAATGGCAGAGAATCCTCATGTGTCGTATTTTTCTTCAATAATTAACTTCTTTACGTGAATTCTTATCCTACTTTTCATTCCAATTTGTATTTTCCTTTCATGTTTGAGAATTAGTGTATATGGTCTAGAATTCATTTTGTATGCTCTTGAGACATTGTTCAATCATTTTCGAACATTTTCTTCTAAAGTCATGTATAATTCACCCTGGTTAGGTTCTCTACGTCATGGACTATTTTCTCCTGTCTGCTAATCACCTGCTAAATATCTCCAGATTGAAGGATGGATTACTATCTTTCCTCTATCTATAAATTGTCATGATTCCTTACCTCCTGCAACATATTTCAAAATGGATTGTTGACTTGATTCCCCAATGGTCCCCTCCATGATTGTCCCACCAGACTTTATAAAAACAAACTTGTTCTATTCAGAAATCTGACCTTCTTACTTGTCTTTGATTAAATATCTTGCGTATGAAAACTCTGTAAATAGTGAGACATCCCTCTCTGAATTAGCCACTAATTATCTTACTGCATGCCTATTGAGTTACAAGTGGTTTCCATTTTCATACATTGAGTTTCCCCCATCTTTATCATGATAATGGGGCTTGTAGTTGTTGTTGATATGTATATATTTAATTAGAATTACACATTGTATATCACATGGAAGTAAGGATGAAAAAAAGAACTTGGGGATGAATAACAACAACCCTCATATTAATAGATAAATTCATAAAAGCCAAAATAAAAAGAATATATATCAGAGTTACACATTACAATTTACATTTTTCATAAGAAAAAGAAAATCCCTTACTCGAACCAACTGTAGTTGTGGAAGCAATATAGCGTAGACAGCACCCCATGAACAATAATGAACCGTCACTCCAGCAGCAACCATACCTGCAAATGCCCAAGTTAGAACAAACTCTAAAATATCTAAGGTAAAAAACTCTTGAAGAAAAACTACAACAATAGAGTTTACCTCCAATTTCCATGCCGAAAATACCAAGGATGCCATGCAGAAAACAATGAGACCACCCAACTATACAAAATCCACCCTTACATGAGGAAAAATTTCAAAAAAGTTGTCAAAATTGGTCCCAACAGCCTTAAGAGAATTCCCACCACAATTCATTGTTTGAGAAGAATGCCCACACCATTGTACCGTCCTACAGCTAGTTGGTTTGGATACCTATTCGTGATTTTATTTTTCTTTAATTTTTCTTGAGGATAACAATATAGGCCTGCTAAAATAGGATGTTTCACTGGTGGATGCAAAAATGGCTAAGTAGCCTCAAAAAGATGCCCGCCCTAAATTATGGGTTAGAGTAAATGGCCGTAGCACATGGGGGTCTTGTATATTAGTCTTCGACCTACCTGATCATATATTCAAATTATATTGGAAGTGGATGAAGAAACAATTATGGACCTTCCAAAAGGGTGTTTTAGGTAGATTAGACCAAATTGATAAATTTGTCTAAGTATGGAATTGGTGTTAAATCTACCCAAGTGGCCTTAAAAAAATGCTCAACATGCCTCATAGGATGATGTGAAAAATGTATTGATAATGTGAGTCTCTATAGTGATCTATGGAGCATACAACAATATCACTTGCCTCACCAAACTACAACATATATTTAAGGAAGAATTGATCCCAACAACCTTAAGAGAATGCCTGCCACAATTTATGGTTTGAGAAGAATTTTCGCACCATGGTACCGTCCTATATCTAGTTGGTTTGGATACCTTTTCATGATTTGATTTTTCTCTAATATTTCTTGAGGAGAAAGATACAGGCCTGCCAAAATAGGGTTTTTCACTGGTATATGAAAAAATGGCTAAGTAGCCTAAAAAATATGCCCACCCTAAATTATGGGTTAGAGTAAATGCTCACAGCACATGGGGGTCTTGCAGAATGGTCTTCAGTCAACCTGACCATGTCTTCAGATTATCTTGGAAGTGGATAAAGAAATAGTTATGGACCTTCCAAAAGGGTGTTTAAGGTAGATTAGACCAAATTGAGAAATTTGTCTTAAGTATGGAATTGGTGTTAAATCTACCCAAGTGGCCTTAAGGAAATGCCCACCATGCCTCATAGGATGATGTGAAAAATGTATTGAGAATGTGGGTCTCTAGAATGTTGTATGGAGCATATAACCATCTCACTTACCTCACTAGAGAGTCTCTAAGGAGGAATATGTCAACCTACCAAAAGTTCCTCCAAGCCATATTTTCACTATTCCAGTACTGGCAAAACTACCTAAGTGGCTTCACGGAAATGCCCACCAAAGATTGTCCTAGTGATGATAAATTTATCTAAGGGTATGGGGTTGTTCTTTGATGAAGTGGATATCTTTCCATATTCTTAGTTTTTGTTATGGCTATCTTGGCCTTTACCGATTGGGTTTCTCACACATCAAATTGGATGAAAATAAAAATCTCATCACGTTGACCTGGGGTTTGATAATAATTATGGTAAAAATGCGTAAGTGACCTCAGTAAAATTCCCACCATTTCCAGTAGTTGTTGGATTAAATTTTTTTGAGGGTATGGGTCTCTAGAGTGTTTATTGGTGCATCTAACCACATCATTATTTTGTCCAAAAACTCTTTGAGTATGAAGTTACTAGTATGCCAAAAGTGCCCTCTGGCTTGTTTTTCTCCAGTCCAGTAAAATGCCTTCCCAACTCAGAAGAATATGAGTCTGAAGGGGAAATCAGTTTGGTTGTGCTAAATGAGATGTACTACATCATCTGGTATCATTGGTTCAAGAGTTGGTGAAATTAAAAATCCCTCATGTTGACTTAGGGTTTTATAATTTTGCCCAAGTGGTAAATCTGTAGTTTAAAATGATATTTTCAAATGCCCACTAGATGATGTGTGTGTGTCAATTAATTCATCAAATTACATGTATTTGTTCTTTGTTGAAGTGCTTATCCATTCATGGTTTCATTTTTCCCTATGGAGGTCACATCAGTGAAAAATTAACCTTCCATGTTGAAAAAAAATCATGTTCACACAGTGTATGAGTTTTCCCGCACATAGCTTAAAAATATATAATAATAAAAAATTTCAGATGCCTGCACAAGCCAAAGATTTAAATAGATATTGGTCAGCCATTTAATTAAAAAAGGAAGAAATAAATAAGAGACATAAACATAACAGGGTTTATTATTTACTTAACATAGATAAATTTAATTTACTTAGAACAAATTGATGCTTTCTTTCACAACCTACAAGCAGTCTCATATTGATCACTAAAAACATTGGATTCAAAGATGAATTCTCTATAATGCTATCTTATATGCTAATAAATACAAAACTCCACCATACAAAAAAAGAATCATTAACTTTCAATAAATACATGTATACAGTGATATTCCAACTAAAAAGCATTTTTCATTATATGCTGATAAATACAAAAATCCATCATACAAATAATTTTTTTCATTAACTATCAATAAATAGATATATACATTGATTTATACATGTCTAGTATGTTTCATGGATGGCTGCAATCCATCCTCTTGAGTAGAAGACAAATATGAATTGTCCTTCTTTCCTTTCGTAGAAGACTACAATTGTACTGGAGTTGGACAAGGCACTTATTGCGATTTATTTTCAAGATCTTTAACTCTCTGTGAAACTTTTTTAAATTTTCAAGCAAAACACTTTTTTCCCCCATCAGTTTGTTTAACATTTCCACATTTTTCTTATACTTCGTTTATTCTTGTTCTTCCTTGACCTTCAATTTGTCTCTAGTATGTTTCAGCTAGTTTTTAACTTCAGTCAATTCATGTTTTACATTATGTATTTCTTTCTCCTTCTCTTTTTCCCTCAACTTTGTCTCATTAGGAAGGACACGAATTGCACTCATCGCAGCACCTGGCCCTTTTCATTCCTTCTCCAAATCAGCACTTTTGGATTTAAGTGTTTGAATTTCGATATCACATCCCAAATGCTGAAATTTTATACCTTATAAGAGTTTTAATTCCATCTTCCTTGTTTTTTCATCTTTCCTGGCCACCTTCTCTTTCATTTCTTTATGTAACAGTGATGAGCCATACAAATCACCTAGTGCAAGGCTCACTGAGAAGCTTTCTTGTAACATCTTCTCTCGTCTTACTAAGGACTTCTCTCGCTCTTCTAAGGACATTGTACCTCTAGGTGTATTTTTCCTTCTTCCCTTACCCTTACCCTTAACCTTACCATAAACTCCTTTGGTACCCTTACCTTCACCCTCACCAACTTCTTCATTGGAATTTTTTTTCCTCTACATTGTTTTTTAAGTTTTAAAGTTTCAGATATCCTTTCTAACCTTGTTCCTTTCGCCTTATCAGCTTGCCTACAAATGGTTTTTGTCAAATCGAAAATTATTGATTCTAATTATCCAACTTTTTTTCCATGGATTCCCTCCCACTCTTTCAAATTCAACTGATATTATTGTACTACCTATTCATATTCTTTAATTTGCTTCTCCATTACCTGTAAAGGACCCATTTCTATCCTCACTGGTGGTACATTGAGAACATGTGGTCTTTTTTTCAACTCTCATTTGAGTTCACTCACTTCAGCATTATCTTTTTCCAAATCCTCTTCATACGCAACCCTTATGGTCTAAATTGCTTTTTGAGCAAGATTAGTGTGTATATCTACTTCTTCGAATCATAATTTCACAATTTCCTCTTTTCTTTTTATAATTATTCCTACTCTGAAATGATTATCCACAACTGTATTCTGCAACGATGGTATCTATTTTAGGCATTATAAAATATTATCATCTTTTCTCAAGCACTCTTTTGCCCAATTGCATATATAGGAATATTGTTCCTTGAAATGCTCCATTTTATCATATAGGATGAACAGGTACCTACTATCAAACTTATATGATGCAATGTTGAAATGCATAGCTGAAGCCCCCGATTATGATTTGGAAGAACAGTCATACTCAATTGCCAACTGTTTAGGAGGAATTCTATCAAGAATGTCTTGAGGAATGGAAAAGGGAGCAGTAGTTTGTTCCATTTCGTTTCTTGTCACCTCCTTCCAATGACCTCTATCTACATGCCCCTTAAACTCTTTCAAATTTATGGCAACACGAATTTCATCATTTGTGACCAAATTAGGACACTATACTCATAATTCGGCATGGTGATCAAGACTTTGTACTGGCGATTCCTCATTATGTTCAGCAGGGTGTAATGGTAATTCCCCATGGTGCTTAGGATATTGTACTAATTCCTTGTTCTGCTGAGGAAAGTGTACTAGAAATTCATCGTTATGTTCCCTGCTTTTACATTTCTTAACGTATGTTTTATGAATAGGTCGTTTTGGCAAAGATATTTTTCCATGCTGGTTGATATCACCAATCTTTGTTTTAGTAGCATGGGGTCTACATAAATCAATGATTTTTTGAAGTGTGCTCGAGAAACTAAATTTAACATTCCTTAATTGGCTCTCTTGTAGGGCAGAGTGGAGTTTGTTAGCCAGTAGATAAGGAATATCTATAGGTATATCTTCCACCCAATGTATCACTACCCGCATACATTCACCCAAAATCTCATCCCTGTGATGATTCAGAATTGTCCTAAGGACAATCTAAATCAAAGTTTTTTATATTTCGGGAGGGACATCTTGCATTTTTAAACCATTCCTCAGAACATTTAGTTCTCTCCCACAAATTTTACTAGCCATTTGTTTCTTCTCCTGTCCGAGGTTTTTCCTTGAGCTTAAAATCGCTCCCGCTCTGCATGGAATATTTGTAGCTCGGTCAACCAAATTAGGGTCGAGGTATACCCTCTTCCCAAAAATTATGAGTTTCGTATTCCCAGCATCATATTTTGAAATTGCCTCATATATATCCTCATCTGCATAACTAAACATTCCCCACAAAAAGTCAAAAACTTATGCTTTCTTTAGGATAGTTTACATAGCTGCTGGCCACATCTTTTCATCTCTCCATGCATTAGATTTATTCTGGAATTTTTTTACTATTAACGTATCACCTATGGATGACTTTGTTTCAATTGGGGTTGTAGAGGAGGATGCTCGCATTTTAGCTGTGCTCATCATGCTGTACACCCCTATTTGAATTTTGTCCATGGTTGTCCAGGTTCGAAGTGGACGTGAGGTGATGCATGCGTACTATATTTCAGGCTCACAAATTCTCCCGACAAACTAATTTTTAGGCTCACAAATTCTTCCCTCAAATATTTTTTTAGCAACAAATCAATGCTTTGCTTGGGTATGCACTTTGGAAATAAAAACATATAAAAAGGGAATTTGGAAATAAAAACATATAAAGATCATCAGGACATAAAAGATATTAAAATGTGCCTCTACTCTTCAACAATTAAATATCATTCATGACCTTGTTTTTCATCCAACTCAACATCTATATCAGGATCTAGTTCAGAATACATATTCATGAAAGTCTCATTCATATCAACATCAACATCAATGGCATCTTCGCTAATGTAGTCATCTACATCATCAATGAGATCATAGTCTACTAGATTTGGATGATCAACCTCTTCAACTTCTTCATCGAACACATCGACTGTAGCCACCTAATCCTAATCTTCTTCTTCTTCTTCTTCTTCTTCTTCTTCTTCTTCTTCTTCTTCTTCTTCTTCGTGATTATCTTCATCATCTGCATGATTATACATTACTGATATTCCTCTTGGATCATATCTAACAATGTATGACCAACCTGTTTTTCTTGGTACCGCTGAGTAAAAGACTTGCTCACATTGTATTAGAAGAACATAAGGCTTTGTACCCAGTTCAAATGACCTTGTATTAACCATGGTAAATCCATTAGCGTGCTCAGTAATAGTTCTTTCAGGATCACATTCATGCATCCATATCCTGTACCACCTCACCTAAAACAAAACTATTTTAAAGGAATTAAAATCACACTCAATTATGTCCTCCAAATGCCCATAGTACCTATTCTCAGTTTCTTCTAGATGTCTGTCACTTCTAGAGGAAACATTGGTGACCTTAAACATTGTAATTATCCCACAATCTAAGGTTTTCATCTTATCATCCAACATTTTGATACGAAATTTACGACCATTACACCACATATCCTTGTGATTTTTCAACTGCAACATTGAAAACAAGTAAAAAATACATTGTGAATTAATAAACATCATATAGAACTTAGAAAATATATTTGAAAACTTAAACAAACCAAATACATTGAAAAAATGGGAATTAACTAGAAAAATGTGGGTAAACAATTTACTTGCCCTTTTATCTTTTAAACCATAGGCTAAATCAACTTCCCTTTGCAACGTAAGATCAGGAAATCGATGTCGATGACGATGAGCTATTTTAATCATCTCACTGACCCCTTCCCATGATAACCTATTGAAGCATTCTTCACAATCTTCTACCCAATGCTCCATCCAATCAAGGTTGTTTGTGATGTATAAATGTAAAGCATCCCACACTTGAGAAACTATATGAAAAAATAACAATTCACTATTGTTAATTAGATATCATTACATGCATACTTTAATACAGTTGAATATGCAGGATTAATAAAAAAATAACAAATCATTATGATAAAATAAAATTGGCAAAATACATGATGTATTAATTCCACAAAATTTAATAATTACCTTTCACGGTCCTCATTGTACCTTTCCCCAATAGGACCTCCCCTTCAAATTTATTGATGGAGTTGAGATGCCAAATGCGAGGCACATTCATATTTTCTGCTAATTTAGGTAGATATTCACTAATATACGCCATGCATTGATATACCATATATCCCTCAACCATAGAACCCTCGAGACGTGCTCTTTGTCTAACAAGATCCTTCAACGACTTCAACTGCCTCTCCACCATCCACATCGACCTTGTGTGTATCGGTCCACATAATTCAATCTCCTCAACTTGGTGTATGAGGTAGTGTCCTTGTGCATTGAAAAATACTGGAGGTAGATACTATTACATTTCACACATTAGTCGGGGAATTTCTCTCTTCCAATACCTTATATCTTCTTTATGGATTTATTTTGAGGAAAGCCACCTACAAATGATGCCATAATATAATATCAAGCCATATATAAAATTTGCGGGAAAAACATAATATGTTAATAAGTTCCACAGAAAATCATGGACCAAGTACATTTTCCATATAAAACATTAATTACTTACCTCATGTATTTTCCAAGAACATAAATAATTTGTTTTATGTTGTTGTCAAAGTCGTTTGGAAGAGATAAAGGTAGAACATACTGTATCAAAAAACACATAATTATTATTTATTTCCAAATAAGAGAATAAAATTAATAAAATAGTGCATAGCAATAAGAAAATATATTAAAAACTCACAATTACCTTAATGAATGTATGCCACTCATGTGTTCTAACCCCACCAAAATCACCTTTTTTCGTTAAGATATTCTTTATGTTAGATGAAAACCTTGTCGGAGACCTGATTTTTTTGATAACTTCTTTTACAATATTGCTTTGTTGCTCCGTCAAGCACCAAGGAAGACTAATATTCTATTGATGGCCATCACCATTAGAATTAATGATCACACTTTGCAATGCGTGATTAGTTTCTTGGATGTCACTATAAATATTTCCAATTCTTTCTTTGTTGGTCCTTCCATCTAATTGTCATCATAACAATTCTATTATGTTCTTCTCGATATGCATTGTATCAAACAAATGAACTTTTTGTAGGTGCTTGTAGTATGGAAACCTACTGAATTGCATCGGGTAAATTTTCATTCCTCGTGGAAGCCCATTCGTGCCTTAACGCCATTCATGAAACATCAACAAAATAAAATTAACACTTATTAATAAATATAGGTACATAACGTGCTAAACATAATTCACTAAAAAAAATATTTATATAATATATTATAAAAGTTGAATGTGATTGTCATTGATGTCAAAGGAGTTCAATGAATGACAATAGGATAACCAAAGACATGATGGCATGGTAAACTCAGTGAAAGACAAAGGAAGTAATGACATGGAAAGTATGATGATATGGCATGTATGGTGAAGCTGAAAAGACACATAATGGTGTTCTAGTGATATCTGGAAGTTAGTGTTGTAATCTAACATCATTCTGCAAAAATATGGCAACTTTGTGAAACTTTGCAAATTGACTAAGTATGAAAAAGTAGTCAAAATAGTATTTTTCCTAATTTTTGCAAATTGATATTTTGCATATATGACCATTTCAAGTCAATCTAAAAGTATGGATGGGTAGCCATTTCAACAAAGAACAAATCCATGCTAATTGATGAACCTATTGACATACACCCAACATCTGGAAGGCATTTCGAAGTGGTCTTCCAAACTGCTTATTGACACTTAGACAAATCTTTTGAAACCCTATGTCACCAAGATGATTTTATTTTTTTCATAAAAATTGGAGAGTGAGACATCCAAAATGTGAGGAACATGATACTAACTCAACCATTCCAATATTCTCAATTGCAACCTCATCATCTAACCTTGGTGGGCATTTTACTGGGATAGTGACCATGAAGGTGAGAGGAACTTTTGGCAGATTGATATCTTCCTCCATAGAGTCTGTTTGGAAAATATGAAACCATGGTTGGATGCACAAATCGAAATAACATAGCCTATCACTTTCCAATAATTTTTCTCTTCATCTTATGAGAGGTGGCGTGCATTTCCTAGAGGCCACTTACACATATTTTACCAATAATTCCATAAGACAATTTGTCCAAAACCTAAGGTTGATTTTTTATTTCACCCGAAACCTGAACTAATGCTACTATATGATGTATTACACCTTACTAAGCACACCTATGTTGTTTTCACTCCCATCCTCATCTCCATTTTCCCTAGGAGGGCAGATTACTAAACTTTGGTGTAAGACAGCCTGAAACCCTGTTTTGGTAAATCCATATCTTCTTCCTCAAGCATTATCAAACCAATGTGAGCACATGGTCAGGTAGAAAAAATATACACCTATAGGATGACCAGGTGGTGCGATCATTTTCTTCAACCCACAAATTATGGTAGGCATTTCGCTAGAGCAATTCTGACTATTTTGACCAAAAATCCTTCTTCTGGGAGACCTGTATCTTCTTCTTCAAGGAGTTTTTCTGAGAACCAAGGCCATGGATAGATAGATATTTCAACAAAATATGGTATGGTAGTTCATGGTGGGCATTTTATTCTTCTTATGAATGATGGTGTTCATTTTCATAAGGCAGCTACTTTAAGATAGTTTTTCAACACTTGGTCAAAATCCCCAAATTATCATACCGTTACCAACTACTACCAGAATGTAACAATGACATCATGAGACATTAGGACACCAACATGGTTTTTTCAATCTCATCACATATGCAATATCGACACTTCTTTTTTCATTAATGATATCCTTTGACATCAATGACAACCATACTCAATAGTGTCCAACAATACATAAATAATTTGGCATACCTTGACAATTTATATTATATTCCAAATTTCACATGTGAGGTGTCATTCTTCATGGTTTTTTTCCATTCTCTTCTTTACCATTGAATTTGTCTTTGTCTGTAGTTCAATAACTATGGTTCTTACGAAAAAAGTTCCTATACTCATCAAACACTTCCTTTTCTAAACTCCTTGAATGACAAGATTTTATCCTGGGACCACAAGCTGGACATGCAAATTTTCCCTTTGTTTGAAGACCTACAAGATATATAAATTAGTGTAGCGAATTAGAATTACCTTTCAAAATAATGCATGATATTTTCAATAGATATATAATATTAAAGAACAAAAGAAAGTAACAATATACCACAAAAATGTGTTAACCTAGGAGCATCATGAATTGTCCATCCAAGTATTCCATGGAATTGAAATCCTCTTTGCCCTATTGGTCTAGAGATGTCATACATAGTGACGCCATCCCATAACTTCAACAACTCATAGATAAGAGGTTCAATATATATGCTCATGTATTTAGCCTTGTACTTACCTAATTGGTCCAACATACATGATTAATTATGTTTACCTATATGTCGTTTAATATAAAAGACATAATTATCATGCACAAAACAAAGAAATGAAATATTTAGTGATCATACTTTCAAGTAAAAAAATACAAATTAATTGAATACCTAGAACAATCATTTCCAACATTGTGTGCTCTCTCTTGACCAACATCCAAGGAGGAAGGTCATTGTTTATAACAAAAACAAGCCACACTAAGTAGGTAGAACAGAGCTCTCCAAATGGATTGACACCATCAGCTACCAACGAAAGTTTAATATTACGAGGTTCTTCTTTGAAAATTGGCCACTTTTCTTCGATGCACCTAAATGCAGACCCATCTGTAGGCATTCAAAGAACATCATCTTGACTTCTGTTCTTTGCATGGAAATCCATAAAATGTGCTATACTTTGACACTTGAACAACAGCTGGAGATATGGAATTATCAGAATAAAATGAAGAACTTTGTGAGGCACCTTTTTTGTCACTTTATCGGTTCGATACCTACTTTTTTGACATTGTGGGTATTCATTTTCTAATGCATATAGTCCATAGTATATGATATTATAATTAGGACATGCATCAATAGCTTGATACTCCATTCCAAATTCTTTCATAATTACATATATCTCTCAATATGTGTGTGGTAAAATATTTGATGTTGGTAATAGAAATCCACCTAACAATCTACAAAATTTAAAAGAATAAGTCAATGTAAAAACTATTAATCATCAATATTGCATCCATACTTTACAAATTAGATAACAATAGCAATATAGGAAAAAAGGAAACCCTTTATGTACATGTGAACATGTAGACATAAGTGTTGGAAAACTGACTCAGGTAGCCTTAAGAAAATTCTCGCCACAAATTGTGTGTTGAAGAAAATGCCCGCACCATATGGGGGTCTTGTAGATTGATATTTGGCCTACCTAACCATGTCTTGAGATTGTATTGGAAGTATCTGAGGAATAATTTATGAACCCGCAAAACAGTGTTTTAGGTAGATTGGACCAGACTAAGAAAATTGTCTTAGTGTTGGAAAAACTGGCTCATGTGACCTTGGGAAAATGCCCACCGTACCATATAGGTGTATGATAAAATTTATATGAATCTATAATCCTAAAGCTTGTTGAAGCGGATATCTCACCATGGTATCAGTTATCAAAGAATCTATTTTACGACAATGATAATGGTCTTCCAAAACAGAGTTTCAGCCTATTTTGTAGTATTCGAGTACGGGAAAAACTGCCTCAGTGGCCTCAGGGAAATGCTCGCCCTATCTCATATGATGATGAGAAAAATAATATGAAAGTGTTACGATATATATTTTGGATGGGTACATCTAACCATGGTCTCAGTTATCCAGTGGAGTGTTTTACAACAAAGATATAAATCTACCAAATGTAAGAAAAATATTAATTTGCATTTTAAAAACAAAAGAAAATTGGTTGTGTTAGATTCAGGAAATTGAAAAGGCATTTTGAAATGCCTAGAAGGAGGGGTTATTTTGATGATAAAATTTATTAGGTAGCATAGGCATGTTCCTTGCTGAATGGACTATCCATCCATACCTTCAAGTTATCTTATCATGGTCTCATATGCAAGATATCAATCTGCCAAAAATAGGAAAAATAATATTTTTCATAGTGAGAACAAAAGAAATTTGGCCAAGTGTTAAAAACGGGAGTTTGAGAGGTCAGTTGGAAATTCCCTCCAAGGGATGTCTTTGTGCAAGTAAATTTATCAGATGTCATGGATCCATTCTTTGGTAAGTTGTCCATCTACTCATGATTTCAGGTCTCCATAGAGTGTTCACACGTTTGAAATACGAATCTGCCAAAATGGGAAGAAATATGTTTTGATGTTCAAAAGAGGTTGAGAAGATATTTTTAAATGCTTGACAGAGTTTGTGTGTGTGTCAATAGATTTATCTTGTGATATGGTCTTGTTAAATGTTGAAATGGCTATCTAGCCATGCTTGTAGGTTTCCTTATGGTTATTACATGATCTAAGTATTGAATTAAACATTTTGGAAGCCTATATGCTGATGTGGACAGTACTGAAGACAAGATACTAATGGTGTATGGATAGAGTTGAGACAGGGCTGTAGTATGTTGTATCTTGAATGACTTGCTCAGTACAGAATGAAGACTTGCTGATTGGTATTTTTGATGTGTGTGCCTGTGGAAAACTTTGGAAGAGTGTGATGTATCAATTGTAATTTGTAATCTAAAACTTGTATAGGGAGGTTGGGTGGAGCTAGGGAAATACTTAATGGTATTTTGACAAGTTGAAGCTTGTTTGTATGTTGTAGCATCCCAATCAATTGTAGCTGACTAAACCATTCTAGTGGGTGGTGCCATCTTATGGGTTGTAGCCCATGTTGGAGATTGAAGTATCCACTTATATAAAGACTACGGTGACTATATCTTGTGTCCCTTGTGAAATGTCTTGATAGTGATGTGCTTAATTGATGAATGACATGTGCCTAGTTGATATTGTTCTTTCATAAATATTTTGTTGAAGCGATTGTGAAATAATGATATAAGATTGCTAAAAAAAGATAAAATTGAGTGGAAGCCTTTGCTCACTGATTCACCCCCCCTCTCTCAATGAGAATTGTGTTAAACAGAATGAAGTTTTCATTGATTCCAACAATTGTTCTGTAATGGCCTTTGATTTACTCACAAGGAGACCTTGATAGTTTGGGCATTGGAACACTAGGTGGCCCAAATGGTCCAAATGAAAGTTGTCCTTCTATTGTGGAAAGTGATTAACAATGTGTCAATGAACAATAGCTTACTGGAGCATTGGGTCTATAAAAAAAATGAATTGGCTATAGTCATTGTGGACTAGACCCTCTTTTTGCAATTTCTCTGGTTTAAATAAAAGGAGGAAGTTGCAGGGTTGTTAAATTCATTCGTAAGGTACATGACCCAAAGAATACAACTGTTATTTTGAGCCTCAATGTTAATTTGTATCCCCAAAAAAAGGATGCATGCTTACCTTTTATGAATTTATGGCCATATGATTGTTGCAGAGTATGATTGATCTCTCTATTTTTGGATATGGTTGATAAAGAAATATGGGCTCAAACCACGCTCAATCAATCATAAATTTAGAAAATGTGTCAAAAATGCATGAGTCAGGCGATAGAACGGATGGATGATTCCATGCACATTCTCACATTACGCTTTCAATTATAGAAGGATTGAATTTTTAGCCTGGAGACTCTAGAGACACTTTCTGTTCTTGTCAGAGAGGGACTGGGAGGAAGTTGATGCATCTTGTTGATCATTTTTATAAATAAATACTTCTTTCAGACAAGTACCCCTTCACTGAGACCCAACAAATTTGTAACACAAAATAAAATTTTAAATCTGATCAGTGTTGGGAAGCTTTAGCAAAAATAGAAACCTGATCTAACTCAGTAAGGATAATTATTAAAGCCATTACAACTTGACCCATGCATATACAACAAAGAGCTATTAATGCCATTAATTACAACTTGATCCACGTGTAAACAACCTTTGAAAGCTGGAATTGGTTTCGTGGGTCTACAAAGATAGCCATATATCGTCGATATAGAGATGAAAGTTCGTTGAAAATTAAAAATGTTGATATTGCCACAGTTTTTGTGCCATGATAAAAAAAATGAAGTATTAATCCACAAATGTTCAAAACATGGAAGTATTTTCTGGAAAAATCCGCCCAAATGTATTAGTGAATGCTAGCCAACTTTTTTTCCATTTCTATCTAGACTCTTCATAAAATCCAAATTATAACTGAGAAACATAGTTGTTAACTTTGAAATACCATGCAAATCACTCTTACCATCATCTAATATCTTGAATTTTGACCTTAACAATAATGGGCATGAGTCCCATTGCGCATGAGTTACTTTGATGTTTATGTTTGTATATGGGGTGTAAGGCCCCACTGGGCATGATTTATGCTAATTAGTTATATAGATTGGGTGTAATCATATGCATATGTTTTATTTATCATATATGTGATTGTATATGTTGGGCATGGACCCTGATTGACAAGATTATTGTCATAGTATGATGTACTGGGTGTATTATGTGATTTACCTTAAATACATGTACTGATATTATTTTTGTGATAAGATGTGTAGAAGACTGAATGCACGATTGAGTTCAATAATTTGTTGGGCGTGGACCCTGAAGCACATGAGTTATTAGATTTTGTGTTGAGCACAAGCTCTAGAGCACATGAGTTATGATATTTTGTGTTGAACATAAGCTCTAGAAGACATGAATTATAAGAATTGGAAGTGTTGGGCATAAGCTCTGGAGAATTCCAAATTGATGTTGAGAATAAGCTATGGAGCATCGGATCCTTAGCCATTGTATATCTAGCTGTAGTATATAGGTACATCTTAGCATTAGTGTTGAGCGAGAGGCTGTGAAATTGCACTATGTGTAACTCCCAGTTTTTTGCGTTGAGCTTGGGTTTTGAATAGTGCTAGGATTTATTCAAAATCAATTGTGTTGAGTTAAAATGACTTTGAAAAGAACCAACCTTATCTTACTTATTTTAATTTGATTAAATGAAATTTCAAATTTATACTTCTCATAAAGTACCAAAGAACTACCACAATAAATGAGGTAATCCAACATGCAAGGAGGTTTAGAGATACCTGACTTAGTTGACCAACCTTACCAAAGGGCCTTTATAAAATAAATGATTATAAGTTAATGAAAGAACCATATAAATGAGATCATGTTATATGATTCCCATATATATATATATATAAAATATGAAGAAACAATAATAACCATAGATAATGAATAAAGAGTCTATGTAATTATGATTTATTAAAAATGAGTAAATAAATATTTAATCCTAAAGAGTCAAATTCGGAACTAGTAAAAGAGTTTCTAACTTGATGCAAATAATTATTAACTTCACATAAATCAATTAAATAATATTTTCAAGAAGATAATGAATTCTTGATCTAACTGAAGTTTTGAAACAACTTCCCCTTTTCCTAAAGATTTTCTACAAAAACACAATCCAAGGAAAGGATTAGGGATCAATCCAATCTAATATGATATTTATTTGTCTAAGTAATTTTGGAGAGCATTTCCAAAAGCAAAGAAATCTTATACATAACCTGATGTTATGAATAGGAGAAGCCTCAGCTTTATGAGCTCTAGACTACTTTCATGTTGGAACCAGCTGGAGGATATCCATATTAGAACCAAGAATGGTTCTGGGTCATGGTTGGGAGGAATGTGGTAGTTCCCAAGTTATCCTCTTTACATATCTAAGGTCATACATACATCTCAGTTTTTATTAATTTTTTGTGTGTAAGTGTACAGGGTTCCTAGCCATTGATAAACTGAAAGTTGCAGGTATGAGGCTTTCACCTTCTCCAATTTCATTAATCATATTTACAGATTTGTACTTATAGTATTTATGCTCTTGATTGAAATTTTGCAGCTTTGAATACATGCTTCCACTTAGTCCTATTTGCTTAAATTATGAAACTCACTCTGAAACTTATTAGATAAATTCTAGGGTTAAAGATTATATTGTGCATTGTTTGATTTGTTTAAACTCAAACCTTAGCCTTTAAATATTAGGTAGGTTTTTAACTAGAAATTCTCTTATCTTTTTATTGAAATAATTTTAGAAATTTTAATTGTCAATAGTTTAAATGAGATTCAAACCCCTATTTTCTAAATAAACTAATCATTAGATCTCTGCCCAAACACTTTATTAAAACTAAAACCTAATTATATTTTCTTAGAGAAATTGCACAGGTCTAGGGCCTTATTATAAATTAAAACCGATATTAAACAAAACTAATTAAAAACGTGTATTAAACAAAAAAAAGTTTTTAAAAACTTTATTCAACATTAAAATAATTATTAACTACATATTTAAAATAGACCAGAAATCTAATCTTTTAATTCACTAATTCCACACCTTAAAAAGAAATCATAGTGCTAGCAGATTTCATATTGCTAGAAAACACATCTTTCCAAAGCATAAAATACTCATAAACACCATTACTTATAAACCAAACATAACATCATAAAAACGTTGTAAGCTAATATCATAAAATGACTATGAAATTCACCCAAGGTGTAAAGGACGAGACCCTATCCACGAATATCCAAATCATATTATTAAAATATATTAACACATCTAACATTTTTTCACTCACCCCAGCCATCGAATCCTGTAAGAATTGGATGCAGGCCTTTCTTTTATTTCAAACAAATCCTGCCACTGAAACCTATCTAATAATTTACAGTATAAACAAAATAAACATCCAAACTAAAACAAAGTTTATTTCCAAAGGTGTTGCGTTAATGGAATACCAAGAAACAATACATAAAATCATATTAATGAAATAAGGGTTTACAACTTCAACCACAATCCAATTATTTACAAACCTGGGATCGAATCCTCTAAGCATAAAAAAAAAATTCAACACATTACAAGTTGTATAATCCATGAAGGGATTCACCTTATAAGATTCCTGTAATTTTTAGTAAAAACATTGTATATCAACTATGGAACATATCTATTCTCATTCCCAACAACATTACATACACATACATGATTTACACATAAAACATTAAATTAAAATACACAGGATGCATTGTAAACGCTAAACCCAGGGCATGAGCTTACAGATGCCTGTAGAAATACAAACAAACAATAAAAAAACATAGATAACATCTCATAAACCACACATATCCATTCAAAACCACATTTTTCACCATTTGCATCAACTATCAAGCCATGGAATCATATGTGCCATTGAAGAGCAATGACACTGTAAATATTCAAAAGAAAAAACACATTGATAAATTAGAGATCCAAATTACCAAATGAAGATTCCATTGCAAGTCATTTAAAAACCAAAATCCATTTCATTACAAATGGTAAACCATACACAGATCCGAGTATTCTTTAACCGGTCACAACATTCAAATTTACAAATGATAGAGCCATGAAAAGGATTTACACTGTTGTGTATACAAAATTCCAAAACGATTTAACAAACCCCAAACAACGAATGGCTTAAACCACACATTCCCAAAACCAAGTTCCGAAACCCTCTCTCAAAACACATAAAGTGTACCAATTGGGTACATGCCCATTTCCAATGTGGGGATTTCCAGGAATTCGGTTACATGGGAAACCCACAAATCTTCCTATGCAGGGTACCCACTTTTAGCTCACTTACACAACGAAAACAAATTTTATCAGAAGTATGCCAAATCAAAAGAACAAACCAAACCAAAACAATAGAGGTGCAATCCTAAGAGAAATGCATACTTGTCTATGAGCTCACAACATGTTGGTTGCGCATCATGGACGTGCAGCTCCTACTTGGAGTGTCAACGCTCTCTCCAGTGAGAAACGAAGAACAAAAGAATGACTGTAAAACCCTAACAAAGTGCTTAAGGCAGTATAAATGCGAATCCCAAGGTGCATTCAATGCGCCACCCTTTCCACCACCTCCATGCAAATCAAACCCACGTTTGCATAGTTTGGTTTCATATTTCTCACCATCACATTAAACCTCATCACCTTAAGTTTGCAAAAACCTCTCACTTTATGATTTGCCATGACTTTACCCATATTCTTGATAGAATAACCATATGCCATAAACATAAGCCCATCTAGACTATAGGTTAAACATAAAGTGTTGTATTCAAGGTTTTAAAACCTTCAACATATAGTTTTAAAATATGTATATAAATTCTAATCCCTTCTTACCATAGAAACAAGGTATAGTCTAGCCTTAGGACTGTATGTCCTATTTTAACATTGGTACATAGGAATAGTGTTGTTTAGGTGTATATTGTTGTATATGTTAGGATGTTGTTTTTTCCTTAATCACAAGACTAAGTTCATCGACAAAATCACATGCAGAGGAGATTATAAACACATGCATTAGTTCATGATGAACTAAGTAAACCCCGTAGCATAGGAACCTTACCTCTCCAAGTGGACCTTTAAGGGAAAGAACCCTGCCACTCCACCCATTGACATACAAAGGTATGTCAACCTCTTCATAATAAATAATAAACAAATTAAATACCTGTAAAACAAAAGTAAGACATAAAACAAAGTAAGTATCGATAATGTCAGTAAATAATACAGACTAGAAATGGAATCTTATAAACATATCAAAGTTTATAACATCATTATGTAAACATCCTCATCACCGAAGAAAAACAAAAAGGAAAGAAATAGACATAACTTAGATTCAGTTCTTCAAACAAGTTTTTATTCTGCAGTAGAAATAAACATGTCCTTAAGATCTAACAAATTATTAGTCTACAAATTTTTATATTTATTTATGAATTTTAGGGACATTACAAGTGGTATCAGAACCTATATTCAAACACTAAGAGACCTAAAGGCTGCTACCAAACATTCATTGCAGAAATAAAACATTTCAAGACTGTATTTGAAATTTTTGTTTAAACTAACAAAAAAAAAATTGTTACTAAATATTTTAATTACAGGACTAAAAAACAGTTGAGATCATGAATACTGAATTAGATAACAGTCTTCAAGGAAATATGTATTCCCGAACATGGGAAGAAGAACTTGTCATAGAATTAAATTATGATCTAATGAAAACCATACAGAGTCTGCAAGTAGAATTGCAAAGCTTCAAAAATGACAATATGAATGAGAGAAACGAGAAGAAAGTGATCAATGAGGCTTTACTTCAGAACATGATGGGAGGAAGCACGCATGGACATCCTACGCATTCAACCAATAAATATAAGAAATGTTTTCATCATAAATACGATAGCTGCTCAAAGGAAGCGGAAAAAGAGGAACAAAGACCTGAGCTTCCACAAAGAGATTATCACAGTATTTCTAGCGATAATTCACTTTCTCCTTGTAGAAAGAAACAAAGGAATTGCGACAACCTTCAAGGAGAGTTCAGAAAGATAAAAGCCCAAAATTATGAAGGAGAGATGATTACCTGGGAGAAAGTTGAGGAATAGCTTCTAGGTATGAGAAAATACTTCCAAGTACACAACTACTCTACTAAAATGAAATCTTGTCTAGCAATATATAATTTAGATGGTGCAGATACCTAAAGTGTACCAGAAAGGATGAGCTAAAATAAATGAGATGGAGTAACTTTTGAAAAATATTTTAGAAGAAATACATGTCTGAGAGATTCTTTGACAGGAAAGTGAAATAATTTCATGATTTAAGAATGGGCTCCATGACAATGGAAGCCTTCGTCAACAACTTTTTTCATCTGTTACACTACGTGCCTTACATAAAGGATGAGAAGGTAAAAATAAAAACGTTTTTGGGATGTCTTCCTCCCAATTTTTGAGAGAGAATTGAGTTTGACATGCTCAAAACTCTAGACACTACCTTACACAAAGCTAGGCTTTGTTATGAGCATGGACAAGAAAGGCACAGAAACTTCAACAAAGGCCGAGACAAGTCTAGGACCTTCTCGGACAACCGTAAACTTGGTTTCAACCCACCACCTTGCAACAAATAGAACAACAATTTTCTAGAAAACATAGACTTCAACAAGATAGGTGCAAAGCCAAATATGCCTGCACCAAATATCGACAGACTAGCAGCAAATAGAGGAGCCAATGCTACCCCACTACAAATTAAATGTTGGAAATTTCAATTGCCCCATTATGCCAAAAACTGTAAAAAAAATATTAATGGAGTCTTGCACAACCTACAGGAATACCCAATGGTAGAGGACATGGCTAGCACACCGAGGATCTATGCACCACTCAATGGTTGTCAGGAAGACCATCAGGTTACTATGGTTGAAATAGAAGGTAAGGTTTCAAACACTTCTATTTCAATTTTGATTGATCCTGGTGCTTTATAAGGCTATGTATCACCCAATATTGTTGAAACATGTCAACTAGACAGAGTACAACATGAGAACTCGTGGTTGGTACAATTAGCCATGAGTTCAAACTTAGAAAGGTTTCGTAAATAGTGAGAGATTGTGAAGTAAAATTGAATGGTTTTTTCGCCAAAATAGATTTGAATATATTACCCGTAGGATCGTATGATGTACTTATCGGCATGGATTGGTTGGAACAACACCATGTCATGCTTGATTTCCTAAAAACATTAGTATTGTGCAAAGATAGCCAAGGGAATTAGACAAAGATTCAATCCATACCTAAGAAGTTTTCTATTAGATAGATATTTTCCTTATAGGAGAAGAAGTGTATTAGGAAAGGCTGTAAACATTTTGTATAAAACATCCAGGATGAAGAAGCTGAGAGAGAACAACACATCAAGGAATTTCAAGTTCTCGTGAAATTTTAATATGTATTTCCTGAGGAAATATCAAGATTACAACCAAAACAAGACATAGAATTTTCCATAGAGCTGACACCAGGGTCAGTACCGACTTCAAAATCCCCATACCACATGAGCGCACCATAATTGGTGGAGCTCAAGTTGCAATTATACGGATTGATTGAGAAGGGTTATATCCGAACAAGTGTATCCCCTTGGGGAGTACCTATACTTTTCATATAGAAGAAGGAGGGTACGATGCAAATGTGCATCGATTACCATAAAACTAACAAGATGGCCATAAAGAACCATTACCTACTCCCTAGAATCAATGGCTTGTTCGATAAAGTCGGTGGAGAAAATATATTTTCAAAGATCGACTCATGACCCAGATACCATCAGGTACATATCCATGATGAAGATATACATAAAACGACCTTTTAGACTTGATTCAGCCACTACGGGTTTGTAGTAATGCCTTTTTGGATAACCAATGCACCAACAAATTTTATGTGCATGATGAATAATATCTTCAGTAAATACCTAGATAAGTTTGTATTGGTTTTTATAGACGACATCCTATTTTACTCAAATAGTAAATAGGAACATGAGTAGCATCTACGCAGAGTATTATAGGTTTTACAGGAACACCAACTTTACACTAAGTTTAGTAAATGTTCTTTTTACTAACCACAGATACAGTATGTAAGTCATATCATCTATGAGAAGGGGATAATTGTCGACCCAAAAAAGATTAAATCCATAGAGGATTGGAATACTCCTACCTTTGTCATAGACATTAGGTCATTTTTTGGGATTAACGGGTTACTATTGAAAGTTCATTGAAATTTTTTTGAGGATTTCATGTCCCATAAACTCCTTAGAAAAGAAGGAAAACAAGTTCTTATGGAAAAACAAGTGCGAGGAAAGTTTTCAGAAACTTCAGTAGCTTTTGACTACTGTATCGATACTACGAATTGCAGATCCCGATGGGGATTTCGTTGTTTGCATAGATGCAAACAAGGAAGGACTTGGAGGATTCCTCATGCAAACTGATTGCGCGATCTGTTATGAGTTGAGGAAATTTAAGGAACACAATTTTTTTATCCCACCCACGATCTTGAGCTAGAATCCATTATCCACACCTTGAAGATGTGGAGGCACTACCTCATGGGAAGAAGTTTCTTGTGAAGACAAACAACATGATTCTGAAGTACTTATTCAACCATCCAAATATAAATTCCCAGAAAACCTTATGGTTGGCCTTCCTTAGTGAGTACTATTTAGAATTGAAGCATATAAAGGGATAGGAAAATAAAATTGTCGATGCTTTAAGTGATGATCCCGTACATTATCTGAGGTAACCTTAATCCAAACCAATTTGGATTTGTACGATAGGATCAGAATGACAAATGAAGTTGGCCATTTCTCTGTTGAAATCCTCAAGAATATTTGAAAGGACATGTTGTTTCAACAACAAAAATAGTATAAGGTAGACGAGACCGGACTATTGTGGTACAAAGAGAGATTGTATGTTCTGGAAGGAGGGGACATCAGGTCCATCATCATAACAAAATTCAATCTGAAACCCTACTCAGAGCATCCGAGATATCAAAAGATGATATCAACAGTAAATAAACAATTTTTCTAGCATAAGTTAAATTCCAGAATAGTGTTATTTATCGACAAAACATCAAGAATTTCAGCTAGTCAAAGCTGAGTGCCATCATCCTTTGGGATTGCTGCAAGCATTTCCCATTCCGGAATGGCAGTGGGAGGTCATTAGTAAGGATTTTATTATGTGTATATCGAAGACAAAGAAGCAAATGCTTCCATATTTCTAGTGGTTGACAAGTTATCAAAAGTGGCACACTATATGCCCGTTAATTCAACCTACAAGGAAGTTCACATTGTCAACATATTGTTGAAGGATATATTCAGATTGCATGGAATACCCAAGCCAATTATCTCAGATCGTGACACAAAATTTATCAATAAATTTTGTAGATATTTATTCTTCAATTTAGAGATGCAGTTAAACATTAGTACTACTTACCTCCTGCAGATGGATGTGCATACCAAACATGTAAAATAGATTTTGGAAGGCATGGTTAGAATCTATGTTATGAACAATCCCACCAAGTGTGAGGATTATCTACACCTCACATAATTTGTGTATAACAATGGATACCATACCTCTGCCAATATGAGTCCCTTAGAGGTACTCTATGGTCGGAAGTGTAGAACACCGATGACTTGGGATAGCCCAGAGGACCAGCACATGTTAGGGCTAGACTTACTAAAGAACATGGAACAGCTAGTCACCAAAGTTCAACAAAACCTTAAAGAAGGGAAAGATCGCTAGAAGTGATACGTGGATAAGGAAAGGAAATATAAATATTATCAAATTGATGAACATTTTTACTTAAAATTAAAAGCAAAGATAATGTCATTAAGCTTGGGAATATGCAAAAAGTTGACACCAAGATTTTGAGGACCCTTTGAGATACTAGACAAGAGAGGGCCAGTGGCATATGAATTAGCCTTACCTAATCACCTAAAGGTTCATAATGTTTTCCAAACATCTCTATTGAAGAAATATGTATATGATACTAAACATGTTGTTGATTGGTCCTTTTTACAGGTGGAACCTGAATGGGAATTTGTACCCAAACCCCTTCATATTATGGAAAAGAGAGAAGTACAGCTCAAGAGGCGCACCATAGTCTAGTTGAAAGTGTAGTGGAAGCACTTTCAAGCTGATTAGGATACTTGGGAGAATGAAGCCACCATGAGAGAGGCTTACCCCAGCTTATTTCATGACTTCAATCCTAGTCCCTAGAACACCGAGACAGTGTTGTTCTAAGAGAGGAGGGATGTAATATCCTGAATTTTGACCTTAACAATAATTGACATGATTCCCATTACACATGAGTTACTTTGATGCTTATGTTTGTATATTGGGTGTAACGCCCCAGTACACATGGGTTATGTTGATTAGTTAGATATATTGGGAGTAAGCCAATGCATATGTTTTATTTATCATATATGTGATTCTATATGTTGGGCATGGACCCCGATGGACAGGATTATTGTCGCACTATGATGTACTAGGTGTATTATGTAATTTACCTTAAATGCATGTACTGAGATGATTTTTTGATAAGATGTGCAGAAGACTAAATGTGCAATTGAGTTCTGTAATGTGTTTGATGTGAACCCTGAAGCACATGAGTGATTATATTTTTTGTTGAGTACAAGCTCTGGAACAAATGAGTTGTGATATTTTGTGTTGAGCATAATCTCTGAAACACATGAATTATAAAAATTTGAAGTGTTGGGCATAAGTCCTGGAGCATTCCGAATTGATGTTGAGCATAAGATCTGGAGCATCAGATCCTTGGCCATTGTATCCCTAGTCAGCACACTTTACACCAGATCCCATCACAAAGTAATGAACTGCATAGGTAAATAAAAGAGGTTCCTTAGTTTGATTGATCTAAGTAAGCCTGCATAACCGGGTAATACTTTACCTCTCAAACCATCATGGGAGAACAAGTCCTGCCACTCCACCCCTTTGTTCTCATCAACAAAGTGAAGTTAGTTTTTTTTAAATAAACAAAGTACACATGTGCAGGAGTAAAACAATGATCTATAGAATTCATGAATTCAGCGGCAACAATAACTAAGATGTATCAATAGTTTAAATAACAGAATTAAGACATAAGAAGTAAACCAACTAATAATCACTGATTGGATAAGAGATTAACAAGATAGTATGGGAAGTTTCTGAAGAGATCGAAAGTATAAGTAGCACATGTAATTCTTCATGAGTAATAATGATCCCCTTCGGGTAGTTTTCACTAGCCTATAAAATATATTTTTTTCCAATTTTTGGGGACATTACAAAATGCAATTTTTAATTTCTACTTCTCATCAAGTAGTGAAGAACTACCATGATACATGAGGTAATCCAACATGCAATGAGGTTTATATCTGCTTGACTTAGCTAACCAACACTTCCTAAAGCCCTTGATAAAAGAAATGATTATAAGCTAATGAAAGCACCATATAAATGGGATCATGTTATAGGATGCCCAAAAAATATATATATTAAATATAAAGAAACAATAATAACTATAGATAATGAATAAAGAGTCTATGTAATTATGATTTACTAAAAATTATTAAATAATTATTTAATCCTAAAGACTCAAATTAATAACTAGTACAAGGGTTATTAACTTCCCATAAATCAATTAAAGATTATTTCCAAGAATATAATAGATTTTTGATCTAACTGAAATTTTTAAACAACTACTCTTTTTCGTAAAGATTGTCTATAAAGACCCAAGCTTAGGAAAGAATTAAGGATCAATCCAATATGATATGATTATTATTTTCCCAACTAATTTTTGAGAGCGTTTCCAAAAGCAACGCAATCTTATACAGAACTTGATATTCCAGATAGGAGAAGCCTCACCTTTAGGATCTCTAGACTACTTCCATGTTGGAACCAACTCGGGGGATCCAAATTAGAACAATGAATGGTTTAGGGTCATGTTTGGGAGGATCATGGTAGTTCCTAAGTTAACCACTTATATTATGAAACGAGACCTTTATACTAAGAACGAGAACTCTAGCCATAAAAATGATGATTTTTGCATAAAAACACTAAAAACACCCTCCAAATAGAAAATTGTTGATACCAGTATACACGGTTGTTTTTTCGAGATAAGAAATAGAGCCATGGCCTAAACATCCCATACTGTTTTTTACAAAACATTTAAAATCAACCCCTAAATTGGAAAAACATTTTTTTCTTCAAGAGATAACTTACAACTTTTTTGAAACTTGCATATTAAACAAAAGCAATTATTTCATAAATAATTTCACCACTCTAACCATATAAAATCAAATAAATTATGATGTCATTCATAACGAAATCATATATTAGACCATACAAAAACAAGCGATTCATATAAATATTCAAAAACTCATTTAGAGTTTCAATTACAAACACCATAATAATAAAAAACATCTAAAATGTTTCATGTGAGTTATTAAATTTATCCATGGATTCTGACACCCATAAAAATCCACATTTTCTCTAGACGAAGGACTAGATGACGATGTAGATGACCCATATTCTTCTCCATTAGCAATGAGTTCACCATCTGAGTCAATATCTATGCCCATCATTTTAGATGGCATATTCCTTCTGGATCTATGGCTTGGTTTTTGCCTAATTTTGTGTTACTTTCATGGGAAGGCTACGACATAGAGGTCCTGACTAGAAAGGAATGTCTTAGGGAAGGAATTCTTTTCTTGCTCACAAGAGGTTCTCTATTCATTTCTTTCTCACCAGAGGTTAGCCATCGTAGATATTGCTTCTAATTCTTAGAATCTATTATTCTTGTAATATTTCCACTCGTGAGGGGCATCTTATTAATTCTTGCACATGATCTAGGAACTAAG
Source organism: Pseudotsuga menziesii (assembly GCA_001517045.1). Classification (NCBI taxonomy): domain Eukaryota; kingdom Viridiplantae; phylum Streptophyta; class Pinopsida; order Pinales; family Pinaceae; genus Pseudotsuga; species Pseudotsuga menziesii. The sequence continues at coordinate 634,660 of LPNX010483082.1, forward strand.
AATCAATCTCATGAAAGAATAATCAACAAATAATCATGAAAATGGTGTTAATCGGAACCATAATTGGTTTCATCTCTGTATATTCAATAATGAAATGAATAGTTACAATACCAATGTCGAGCAATAGCTTAACTCCATGAAGAATTTGAATACTTAAGCAGACAATTCAAATTCAGTGAGTGAGTCTAGCTTAACTGACTCTAAACCATTGGTTTACACTCAGTTAACCACTTGACCAAAACCCTAATTGACTCACCAAACCCTAACTGAAGTTGGAGTGCAATAAATGACTGAATCTCAACTGAAGGAGATCAAACACATGTCATAGCAAGCCAACCATCAAGTGCTAGTGCTCCATGACTTCAATGAACCCTAATGAGGTTAACTAAAGCTGAACTGATCATCAGAAGTTGGTGGAGGTTCCATGTTGACTACAGATCATTAAATAATCATAAATAATCATTAAATAATGATTAAATAATATATTTAATGAGAGGAGGTTCCTTAACTGACTGGTTGAACTGATTGCAACCACCAATTAGCAATTAGGTGCATTAATATCACTCAGATCACCCTCGAAGTGCTCCAGTTAGCCTCTTTGACTGTAGGAGAAGGCTAAGTTAGGCTCCTTGATTGTAGGTAGGTGTGGGTGCGACTGGATGATTGTTGGGATAATAGGGCAGACCCGGTTTTCACCTTTTAACCTCGCACCAACAAAAGACCCACAGTGTTGGCCCTTTCGACAGCAGCCTGCGAATAGGCTACAGTCTCACCCGAAACAACTATGGGGTGCCGTAGAATCAGGTTTCTGCAAGCAAAAGAGAGAATCTTACTATACCTTTAGTCTTTAACCATTAATAATTACTTAACACAATGCTTGTATTATCAATTATGCAGCTTCGCGATTAGATAAATAAATAGTTACTTGCATAACCCTTATCTGGGAATTCACAGTGAAGCTAGTTATTAACAGCAATCTTACTTTATCAGTTATTTACTTAACAACGCATAAAATATAATAACAAATCACACAAATGAACCACAACACCAGATGTCACGTGGTTCACCCCCAGTGTAGGGGCTACGTCCACAGAACTGCACTTTATTTAACTCTTTACAACTAAAATGACAGTTTTGATCTGCGCACTCAGCTGCAGATCCCTTTAGTCCTCAAAGCCGCGCACATAGCAGCAGGCCTCTGTGCACACAGCTGCAGAGGTCATCCATGCACACAGCTGGGACTTAACCTTCTTACAAAAACCCTTATACAATCTCTTCTCTTCACATTACATTAGCTTCATAAGATAATCATTCAAGACCTAACTCTACTTCTTTACATAAGTGCCTATTTATATAGCGCACTGTTACAAAAGCATGGATTTACACCATGGGCGCCCAAAACCCTAACCCTAGATTTAACCCAAGAGTTAGTTACAAAAAGAGGGGTTTCGACCCACCCATGACAGTGCTAAGACTATTTTAGGTTGTAACTCCGCTTACACTTCCTCAAAAACTGCGGAGTTACCAAAACTAAGGACCTTTAGGGTCGGAGCCCCAACAAGCCCCTAAGACTCACTTGTGGCCCGTCCCGGGGCACTCTGGGACTCTTCTAATGGGAGGATCTTCTTTGTAGGGATATGGAAATGACTGTTGAGGTTGTATATAATTTCATCAGCTGCTTTCTCTTTTTCCACCAATTCCTGCAACATTGAGGATGATACTTCATTAGCCTTTTCCTTCGCAAAAGTATCGTAGTTCTTCAAAATTTTGAGCTGACTCCCGCAGCATTGCTCAATTCCAATGCTTCATCGACAAGTGGCTGTAGCGAATTTTATAGTAGTGTTACCTTCGTCCTACAGGAGTCGATTTCCTGCTGGAGCTCCTTGCTTCGTTTTACCTTAGCCATTTTCTGCATAGGAGGCAGCGTCTTAATTTCTGCTCTAACTGCATCTAATTCTGCCTGTCGCAGATTGATGGTTTCTTGTACCTTACCTATATCTGGGTGGTCCTGTAGGCTTACCCATGCTTCAATACTGTCTTCCAACAGCTTTGCTACGCTGCCAACAATATCTGATATTTTCGTTGTTGAGGCCTGGATGTCCCTGTGGCGCTGTTCTTGGACCTCGGGTGGAGTTTTTGGAGGGATGAGAAGTTGAAGCTCCGCGATCTGATTCTGGTGTTCTGTTTTTAACTTTTCGATTTCACTGTGAGATTGTTGGGCATAGTCTCTCAGCTTGGTAATTATTTGCTCTGGTTCCTCTTCATCTTGGATGTTGAAGTCAGGAAGACTCCGACATGCCTCATCTAGCGCTCGCGCCAATGTAGCTCTTGTATGTTCAGCCTCTTTCTTCTTTTGTGCCACTTCTTCCAACCTTGCTGCAAGATTCTGGCTTTGCTTCATGGTGTATTGCAACTATATTTGAGAATAGATAGCTCGTGCGTGGATCTCCTTTGTGATGGCTAACTGGCAGAGGTGCAATTCTGTCATAGACAGCTTGGTATAGTCGATTCCAACTGTCATACCCATCTGCGGTCGTGAATCTGCATCAGCCAGTATTAGAGCTGTGCTTGACACTTGGCCCCTATTATCTCTGGTTGGCAATTGTCTCATATCCTGCTGCACGAATGTTGGGGTACTACTTGTCACTGTATTAGTCACTGATTTTGTTGCTAGCTCTTTTAGCTCCGACACCCTGTTTGCGACACCCATGAGCGCAGCAAGATGCGCATCCACGAACTGTGACCACTTTTGAGTTAGTGTTTCAGTGGACCTATCAAGAGCTTTCTCAAGCTCTTCCAGCGACATAGTGACTCCTTCGTCTAGATCTTTGTGCTTTGACGCCTTTGTCTTCTTGCAGGACTGAGCCTTGCTTACCTCCTGCACCTCTGGTGATTTGCGCTTAGGCGATTGATTAAGATAGGATAGAGTTTTGGCCGACTCTTCATCCTCTTCTTCATGGTTACCATCTCCACCTTGGTTGTTTCCCTCTTGCTGCGAGTCGCTTAGGTCTTCGCTGTCTTCTAGTGGACTTTGCTGCTGCGCCTGACTGGTACCTATGCCTGTCTGGGTAACAGGGGGAACTGGAATAGTGGGTTTCTTTCCTACATCTTTTAACCAGTCAGCTGGCCATTGTTGAACTATGCCCAGGATGTCTATTTCGGTTACTACATATTGTAACTTAAACCACTGATGTGTTGGATCTGCACGGGCTTGAATGAAAACATGATGCATGTCGGCACTGAAGTTCGCGGCACCTTCATATTGAGAGAACAGCTCATGGGTAAGTCGTGGTATTCACAAGATCTCGTAGTGTATACTCATGCCATAAAAGGCGAACACAGTGTTCGTCATCTGCTGAGATGTTCTATCGGATGACAGCTAGAGGGATGCATATCTTACTGCACCTGACATGCCTGGGGGTGCCTCCAGGAACTGAGCCTCAGTGGGTTCTTTCCACCCGATTAGTGCAATAAGTATTAATAGCCAGGAATAATGAAAAGGCCTAACTTTTTCCTGTGCATCACGGGCATCTTCCAGGAATTCCCTTGCAAGATATGCGGACTAGTTGTAAGTGTACCCCTCAGCGCAATTTATAGCGATTCTGATAACCGGGGCAGGCACTTCGTTGGGCCTGCACTTTCGCAGGAGTTTGCACACTAGGAGCTCAGCTGCAAAGCGGATGTTCTGGTCCTTAATCGTGGAAGTGTGATACCCTTGTTTCCCCTTGTTCAGGCCGAAACGGTCCTTCCTGCTCTGCGCGAGCTTCGTATCCTCGTGTTTTGACGGAAATTCAGTGCTCGGATCAGGACCTGCTATCGGTAAGCCTGTGATCTTATGAATAAGCTCGGCATCAATAGGAATTTGCTGGTCTCCTATCCACAGGTAGCCGTCATGTACTAATGCTAACAGCTGCTTAACCATGACAGTCACCTGTGTGCTGCGCCCAAAATGAGGAGTATCAAGCATTTTTAACAGGCCAGCTGTGTCCAAGTCGGCAGCCCACTGTCACACTTCCAATAGTGTCACATTATTGTCTGGGTATTTGACGCGATGCAAGTATTGAGCAGGTGCGAACTGTGGGAACTTGCTATGATCATTTGTTTCATGGTCAGCATACTTGAGCTGGTCTATTTTTCCTGTCATGGTGCCAACCAGCTGTACACCCGGTGGCAGCGAGGGTGTGCTCAATGTAAACTGCTTTGTCCGCTAGGGCGGCTAGACGCCTGGTCGGACAGGATGGAGATACGATGGCCTTTGTGGTTTAATGTGCTCTTCTTCTTCAGTTGAGACCTGTGATGAACTCGACGGGTCCATCTGGTGAGTCCCTGATGTTTTCCCTGCTTGCCTGTGTCAGTCTTCATTCCGCTTAGAACAAACTTCAGGTTTAAACTTTTTCCTAGCAGAGCGTGTCTGCATCGGCCGCGACGGGGCTGGGTGAGCTTCTTCTCGGGGCACAGGGGTATGTGGGGGATCAGAACGACTCCGGAGACCTCTCTGTTTGAACTCTCTTACTATATCCTGAAGCTCTCGCTCGTCTGTCATGGGTTCACTCGTAAGTTTCAAGGAAATGCAGAATGTGTTTTTTTCTAGCTTAGGGATCCTCTTATACACTTTATCAATCAAATCTGTTAGGACGATGCATTTAAGGCACCAAATCTGATAAAAATATTGTCCGACCAGTACTGGATTTTCCATGATCTCATTAGTACAGATAATTAAGGTAATTAAAATTCCCATGCCGTCAATTCGGTTGTTTTCCAATGGCTGGATTTTAAGCTTTGCCGTGTTTTTGTGCTACGGTAAAATCATTGTCTTAGCTTCGTCACAACTGGAAGCCTTGGTACAACATTGCTTCACGGTCTGTCCTGGTAAGATCTGTGATGGGGCTGTTAGGTTTGGTGCACTAACTTCTTGGTTCTACTCCTTAGTTTGGTACTTAGTTCTTTCTTGATCATCACCTACCTTGTCATGGATCAGTCTGACATCTGCATCTAAAGTAGGGTAAACTTCGTTAACAGAAAATGTAAGTATAAAACTATCAACAACATCATCCCAACTTACAGTACCGTGTCGAAGCTCGACCTCCGTATACCAGTTTTTTGCTATAGGTTCCAAAGTGTGCACAAACTTATGCACCCATTCCTCGCGAGGTACATGTTCCCATGCTGCATAACATTGCTTCAAATGTTCCTGGGGACTATTCTACCCATTGAACTTACTTTGCACCCCTTGAGATTGGTCTAGGAATCAGAGGCATAGAAATTTCTGGCAAGCTTCCCAACTGTGAATATATTTCCTGTGGCCTTTCCACCATCTCGCTACTGTAGCTCTCAATGCTGCTTCCAGAGTCTGCATTCTCTGTGATTCTAGCACTTGTTCTGAGAACTGCGCAATGAATTTTCTTGAATTTTTCAACCCATCATATGTAGGCAAGTCTCTGGCCTGTGCACTAAGGCATATAAGAGATTTGGTAATTCGTGCGCACCGATGGCCATGTAGCTCGTATAGTCGATTCTGCCAACTCTCTAGATAATCATCTGAGCCAGACATGCAGGAGCTATCACACTACCAATCCATTACACCTTGAGCATTAGGCTAGACATAATCTTCTTCTTTAGCTGTAATATTATAGATGTGGTCCAGAATATCCTAATCTTCCTCTCTGACTGGCTTCGTATATATTTCTCCTTGAGAAGGATCTAATGGTAGTATAGCTCTCAATACCTTCCCTTCAAAAGTCATTTGTCTCTTTTTAATATTGATAACTGCATCACTATCTATTTCCCACTCAATTCCTAGCAAAGCTAGATAGGGGTTACTGTCATCAATGATCTCAATAACTTCAAAATCTACTATGGTACTGACTCCATCTATATCCACTGGTACCCGAGGAAATCTTCCTAAGGGTACAATCCTTTGCTAATTGGCTAGTCTTAACTGTATAGGTGACCAATCGAGGGTAGGTTTTCCCATTTGTTCCCATGTTTGCTTAGTTAAAATATTGACTTCAGAACCCAGATCTAAAATAATATCCTTCATGTCATACTCTCCTACCTGAGCATGTAGTCTCATCTCTCTTCCAGTTCTTCTAACTCTACTAACAACTCTTTCGCTATCAGGAATTTGATGAGGTTCACAAGACTGAATAACTTTTTGTAATTCATTTAAGGCATTCTGATTTCTTAACAATTTGATGGAACTCTATAAAAACGATGACAGAGTACTTACTTGGCCTTGTGAGTCTTCCTGGGATTGCAGCTGCTGTTGCTGCTTGTTTGGTGCTAGTAAATATGAATCAACAAAGTCTTGTCTGGCCTCCAAAAAAATTTCTTTTTCTCGTCGAACATCAAATGTTGGAGTCTTCTCTACGGCCTTGTGGAACCAAGCTTCGTCAGGATGCTTCGCCTGACACTGCGCCTCTATTGTAGCTCCGCTTCTTATAACAACATTAACATCTGGGATCGGTCGTGGCTCGACAGCAATCAACTGGACACTCGGACTAGGTTTGCTATTTCTTTCTTGTATTTTAGGTAGTAACTGTGGGAACTGCTCGATGACATGATCAACTGCTCTACAGTATCGGCATGTCATGGTTGGGTTTTGACAGTCTCGAGCTAGATGTCCTGCCTGATTGCAGTTATAGCAAATAACTTGACCTCGACCTCCGCCAGGAATACCACGACCACGGCCTCTAAAAATTCCTTGACCACCTCGGTAACCATATCCATCATTGCCTTGTGCATATGGGTAGATCCTATAAGTGTCGTAGGTCCGCTCCCTCATAAGGTCGAAACTGCAACATTCATCTTCATTGTGACCAACAGACTTACAGAATTTACAGTAAGGGTTCTTCGGGACTTGAACATACCTCTGTAACATATAGCAGTCTTCCGGTCGATGCTGGCCAGTAGTTTGACAGATCTCACAGTACAGAACACTAGGATTCAGCGGGTTTGGTGCGCCAGTAATCAAATAGTTTCTCAGTGCCGGGCACTGGTCCTTGTCGTGGCCTTCTGTTTGACAACGTATACACCATACCTCTTCGCGGGTGGCTTTCCCTTTTTTCATGTCGCGAAGTTCTAAATCCATCTCCACGAGCTGCGCTTGAATTTGAGCTATGCCAGAATTATCTTCAACAGGTGCAGTTTCAAGCTTTATGGCAATCTCTAAGGCCTCTTGCTGATCAGCAACCTTCTGTTGCATGAGTGGAGCTCTGATGTGAGGTAATAATGCAGCAATAAACCACTCCTTATGTTGTGCTGGTCCGATCGTGAAGCTAACTTGGTCAAGCAGAACTTTGAATCTCTGATCAGAGTCCCACACAGATTCGCCTCGCCACTACTGAATCTCTTTTAACTCAGTGATGCACTGTGACTCTGATTTAGGTTTCTTAAATTCTCAGATCAGTGCTGCTTTGATGTCAGCCAAGGTAGGATTCTGCGTGCTAGAAAAATTCATAAACCAAGTCAGGGCTCGGTCTCTGAAAGAAGTGATCAGCTGCACTCGTCGAACATCTATGTCCGTAATATTCTTCGCGGTCCACACAGCTTCGCACAGAAACCAGAACTGCTCTGGATCTTCTGACCCAGTTCCTTTAAAAACCGGCTCTGGATGTCATCATGAACATCGGCCATCTGGGATTTAGGGGGGGAGGAGGGGTTTGAACTAGCTGGAGAAGACTGACCTGCGACAGGGATACTTGGGCTAGGGTTACTTTCATAGTGCGACAGGTTCTCGGGGATAATAGGTCTTTGCTGTGGGGTTATCAGAGGGTTTCTAACAGAGAAGACCTCGGCGGACTCAGAGGCTTCAGAGCTTAAAGGGGTATACTCAGTGGAGGAGCCGAGATCTCTCTGATATCTTTTGTCGTTTCGCAGCAAACCACTTTGCTCGTCGCAGTCCCAGTCACTTCCAATCATATGTTAGCAATACTAGATCTAACAATCTGATTCGATAAGCAAGATTCCTTTTTCAGCCAATAATATTTTAATATTCAAACTAAATAGGTTCAAGTACTTACCCCTTGGTCCTTTGAAAAATTGTCGTTCAGCTTCGCTAAAGGAGGTACTTGTGTCGATGGAAAACTCCGTCACAAATGCTTTGAGAGTTCGCGAAGTCCAAAAATCCACGGCTCGCGAGATCGCGTTGTTCACTCTTTTCAAGATAGCGATTCTTGCGGGGGTCCAGGGAGGAAACTGGTTTTCTTGGAAGTTCGTCCTCCTTTCTGTTAACCTGGATAACCACTGGTGCAACTCTATGTGTATAGAACCAAATAAAATTTCATGAACATCAGAAAAAATGTACCTTTGCAAAAATTGTTCCACGCTACGATGGGGATCTTTATTTTCCTATTCTGCAAACTTCAAATAGGTCGCTTCGACCCAATCACCAATTTCTTTTATAGAGGGTCGCCAAAACATAGCCCTCGAGGTACGACGTAGATCTCTCTTCAACAGATACTGAGTTCAACCGGAAACGGAACCAATTTGTTGGGCTAATAGGGCAGACCCGGGTTTCACCTTTTAACATCGCACCAACAAAAGACCCACAGTGTTGGCCCTTTCGGCAGCAACCTGCGAACAGGCTACAGTCTCACCCGAAACAGCTATGGGGTGCCGCAAAATCAGGTTTCTGCAAGCAGAAGAGAGAATCTTACTGTACCTTTAGTCTTTAACCATTAATAATTACTTAACACAATGCTTGTATTCAATCAATTATGCAGCTTTGCGATTAGATAAATAAATAGTTACTTGCACAACCCTTATCTGGGAATTCACAGCGAAGCTAGTTATTAACAGCAATTTTACTTTATCAATTATTTACTTAACAGCGCATAAAATATAATAACAAATCACACAAATGAACCACAACACCAGATGTCACGTGGTTCACCCCCAGTGTAGGGGCTACGTCCACAGAACTGCGCTTTATTTAACTCTTTACAACTAAAACGACAGTTCTGATCTGTGCACTCAGCTGCAGATCCCTTCAGTCCTCAAAGCCGCGCACACAGTAGCAGGCCCTTGTGCACACAGCTGCAGATCTTCATTTTCAACACAACCCCTCTGCGCACACAGCTGTAGAGGTCGTCCACGCACACAACTGGGACTTAAACTTCTTACAAAAACCCTTATACAATCTCTTTTCTTCACATTACATTATCTTCATAAGATAATCATTCAAGACCTAACCCTACTTCTTTACATAAGTGCCTATTTATATAGCGCACTATTACCAAACCATGGATTTACACCATGGGCACCGAATACCCTAACCCTGGATTTAACCCAAGAGTTAGTTACAAAAAGAGGGGTTTCGACCCACCCACGACACCCCTAAGACTATTTTAGGTTGTAACTCTGCTTACACTTCCTCAAAAACTGCGGAGTTACCAAAACTAAGGACCTTTAGGGTTGGAGCCCCAACAATGATGGCAATTAATGCTCCATTGATGTCAATTAATTCCAATTATACTTAGGATAGTGGTTTAACTAGGCCAATTTGACCAAAAAGAGTGTGTATGGTAGTAAATGTCTCCAACACCCCCCCTTAAGCTATTCTCAGGAAGAGTTAGAAAACATAGATGCATAAAATTACTAGGGCCTTGGCAACCAAGGCAATAGGTCACCTTGTACAATAAAGTAACTGCTTAATATAACCAAGGAAATGGGGAGAACCTCATGGGAAAAATACCCCCCCTCAAACTAAGCAGTAAATCAAGAATTCGTTCTTCTATGCAGCAACATCCTGAGATTGTGCATGTGAACCTATAAATCCAAAATAAATGAATATGTCTGGAGGAATATTCCACTTTGGAAGAAAAACAATGCACTCAACTGAATCAGAAATATAAACAGATGCACGGTGAAAATTGGACCCATGTAGAGCAACTGAAATCATCTGAAGAGAGAGCAAAGGTTCTTGAGGATTCGAACCATGTGTGGAACACTAAAGAAACTGATATGTTTCAGCCTTGAAAATAAAACCATGAGTGGTAAAATAAGCCCCAAATATTAGGAGCAAGTGTCCAAGCGGATGCAGAATGTCCTCCTCTTTACTAGTTCTGTGAGGAGATGAGCATGTGACCAAAGGTAGAGAAGCCCTGGGACTCTGTAGATCGAATTCTTGAGCTCCATAATATGATATAGCTTCATAAATATCTAATGATTCACAAAATAAAATATCAGCAGCCTCATAAGAGGAAACTAACACCAAATCCCCAGCAGCAAAATTAAAGAAGAACTGTGGTACTTGATTTTTCACATCGAAATTGGTGAGAGCAGCTACAAACATGAATGAAAGCTTTTGGATTTTAAAATATGAAAAAAATAACATCATATCAGAATGTAAATAATATTTAAATAAGTTCATAATGTATCCAAAAATATGAAATCAAATCAAATCCCCAGCAGCAGTTTCGAAGGAGACTTGCGGTACTTGTTTCTTCACACCGTTGATGAGAACAGCTACAAGTAGTACTGAAGGTTTATGAACCTGAAATTATGAACCAAGAAATATCAGATCATATCTAAATAATATCATATCAGATCCAATAAGGTTCATATCAGATCCAAAATTATGGTCAACCAAGACAGTCGATGCACGGTTGTCTTTTTCTTCAAAATTCTGAATTTTGGTGCATGCAATCCTGCAGGAATTTGCTGAAAGATATAGATCATGGGGAGCGAATGAATAACTATGGTAATCTAATATTTCTTCCAAAATATCCAAGTTATCACACATTTGCACACCAGAAGCAACATTAGAGGAAGAAAATTCAAATTTCTTCTCACTTTCAGAAGCAATTACTGGTAAATTTTGCACATAACTCAAAGGAAAATCACCGGTGAATGATTGCATGGAAGTGTAGCAGAATTTTTCTTCAATATCAGAGATTTGAATGTCTTCTTCTGTTTTAGCAATATGAGAAGACGAGATATCAGAGATCTCATGAACTTTCAGAGCATCAGGAGAAGGAATCACTACATGGAGACGTTCTTCAATTCGAATTGAATGTGTAGAAGATTCTGCTTCATCTTCATCTTGAACAACTTCATCAGAGAGAGTAGAGGCTGAGAATTTTGAGTGAAGAACTCTTGTGGTGCTGGATGTGATCTAAATTACTATTATGATCCTCATTGTGCTTGCCAAAGGTTCTGTCCAATATTGTCTAGAAATTCTTTGGGTATTCAGTAGAATCAATAAGGTAGTACAAGCTAGGAGAAAGGGCCAGACATATTGCTCCAAAAGCTCTATCACCATAATTTATCCAGTCATTCTCATTCTCATAAGACTCTTTTCCAAGTCCAATAGACACCTCATAGAGACCTCGTCTCTTCAGAGATGCAATCATCTTCAACTTCCATTCCGAATAGCTTGTGAATGGGGTGAGAAGAGGGATTGATGAGTCCATTCGAAGTTGTACCTGTTAAGACTTGCAAATCAAAACAAAAAGGGCACCATAAGGTCAGACAGCCTGCACATTTTAGGATTTCATCACACCCAGCATAGTCAATCAAGCAAGCTTGATCAACAAGTTCTTTACTTGGGGTATTAAGTGGTAAGCCTTGGCTTCTGGTGTAGTGCTGGATTTTTGAGCTATTGCTCAAATTTCATGGAGAAATATGTCAAAAAGCTTGTTTTTTGAGATATATATCTTCATCCCGCCATAGCTATGATACCATATTAATTATTGCACATGATCTAGGAACTAAGAATCAATCTCATGAAAGAATAATCAACAAATACTCATGAAAATGTTGTTAATCAGAACCAGAATTCGTTTCCTCTATGTATATTCAATAATCAAATGAATAGTTACAATACCAATGTCGAGCAATAGCTTAAATCCATGAATAATTCGAATACCTAAGCAGACAATTCGAATTCAGTGAGTGAGTCTAGCTTAACTAACTCTAAACCATTAGTTCACACTCAGTTAACCACTTGACCAAAAGCCTAATTGACTCACCAAACCCTAACTGAAGTTGGAGTGCAATAAATGACTGAATCTCAACTAAAGGAGATCAAACACATGTCATAGCAAGCCAACCATCAAGTGCTAGTGCTCCATGACTTCAACGAACCCTGATGAGGTTAACTGAAGCTAAACTGATCATCAGAAGTTGGTGGAGGCGCCCTGTTGACTCCAGATCATTGAATAATAATAAATAGTCATTAAATAATGATTAGATAATATATTTAATGAGAGGAGGCACCTTAACTGACTAGTTGAACTGATTGTAACCACCAGTTAGCAATTAGGTGCATTAATATCACTTAGATCACCCTTGGAGTGCTCCAGTTAGCCTCCTTGACTGTAGGAGAAGGCTGAGTTATCCTCCTTGACTGTAGGTAGGTGTGGGTGTGACTGGATGATGGCAATTAATCCTCCACTGATGTCAATTAATGCCAATTATACTTAGGATAGTGTTTTAACTAGGCCAATTTGACCAAAAAGATTGTGTATGGTGGTAAATGTCTCCAACACGTCCCTTTGGCACCCAAGGGAGCTCACTGGCATAGGAGGAGGGGGAGGAGGAGGGGGAGTAGGGCTATGTGGAAAGGGAAGAGGAGGGGGGAGAAGGGAGGAAGAGGGGGAAGGAGGGACGTGGGAAAGGGAGGAGAGAGGGACATGTTTGGACAAAAATAATGAATAAAATCCATGCTTTAATTTTATCCAAACACGTCAAGATGTTTATTAATAAAAATCCATTTATGCAGACCTGCAATAACTTCCATATCAGATCGGTTGTATATATACTACATTGAATTCTATATTCATTGTTTACATATTTTTGCATACAATATACAACTAAACAATTCAATTTAATAATTAAACCATTTATACTGAGGTTCATTCTCTATTTTGTGCACTAGGAATAATATAAATATTATTTATAGTCTATTTTAGATGTCTTCAAAGTAATGTATCAAATTCAAAGCATATTTCTTTTTTAAAATGTGCATTACATATGAATTTATTTAAAGAATATAAATAAGAACATGACGTTCAAATTTATGTTACATTATTTTTTCAAAAGGCATCATGCAAATGTGTTATGATTTAATTATTAGAGATGGGAAGGGTAGGACCTTAGCAATTTAACGCCTGCCATTTAGAAATCCATCCCATCTTCTTCATTTTTTCCCAGCCTCGCTTTAGTCCAACAAGCTCTCATGTTCTTATTTAGTAAATCCCTTGGATTCGAAGCCTTGATTTAGCTCAATGAGCCCTGACTTAGTTAAGAGATAGAGTAGTAGTTGTTTCGAGGATATGAAGAAGGATTGATTCAAAGTGAATGGATTGAGAAAGGAACTGTTAGATAGCTTATTCTTCTAGGTTCATGAAATCGAGAGGGAATATTCAACAGGTGGATATGAATCTGGATCTTTATTTCAATATTGAGCGGGTTTTGTTATTATTGTTCCATAAAATGGTGTGTTCACTGGTTCTGAATCATTTTAACAAAAAAAAATTCATATCCATTGATAATGATCCACTGCAATCCCTAACATTTTATTTTTCACCATGGTTTTATTAATTTGTATTTTACCATTGCAAAGTATACTAAAGAGGATGATGTACATACATGGGGATGAGTGAACATGCACTAATATAAAATTTAAATGGTCTTTTATTTTTCACCATGATTTTACTCATTTGACTTTTACCATTTCAAAGCATACTAAAGAGTATGAGTGTACATATATGCACTAATATATAATTGAAATGATCCTTTATTTTTCACCTCAAATTATAACATTAGGAACAAAAGTAGCTTTATTCATTTCACTTTTACCATTTCAAAGTATAGTAACATACATGTACTAATATAAAATTCAAATGATATTTTATTTTTCACCATCTCAAACTATAATATTATTATTAATAAAAATGGTTGTATTCATTTCACTTTTATCATTTCAAAGAACTATACTAAAGGGGATGAGTGAACATACATGTATTAATATAAAATTCAAATTATCTTTTATTTTTCACCATCTCAAACTATAACATTGTGAATAAAAATGGGTTATTCATTTAACTTTTACCATTTCAAAGTATAATATTGATGGTTTTATTCATTTCGCTTTTATCATTTCAAACTATAATATCGATTTTAATAAGAAAGTTTTATTCATCTAATAATACCTTAATTCTTAACTTCCATTTTTATTTGAATGTTTGATGTAATGGGAAGTGTTATCACATTTGTGATTATTCATATGTAATTAAAGCTGGATTAGTGTGGTCGTGAATCTCTAAGCAAGACTCTTGTCAAAGTATGGGATTTCACGTTTGTTTCATGGTATTTTAGCTAATAAGTTCCTAATTAATACTATGCCACTACCTAAGCAGATTTACAAAATTGGTGAGCTCATCTAATGAATTGCAAGGTGCAAGGTTTTCAATGTGAAGATATGTGGAGTATTTTTGTTCTTTCATTTCATGGAAATCATTTATGTATGTCGAATGCAAAAGGCCCGATTATCTCTAAAATGAAAAAAAAATAATGGAAAGATAGATGATTATGTCGTTGTCTTTGAGAACAATCAAATGCACTGAATATCAAAGGAAACTTGAGCATTGACTCATGAAATTAAAGCATGAGAGTTGGTGATGAATAAAATTAAAGCATGAGAGTAGGTGACAAAAAATAAGGTGATCATTGAATTTCATCTTTAGTACCCTTATCTACCCCTATTATGGTACCCTCAGTCTCCATCATAGAGTTCCTTTACTTGGTTCTCAATGACAGAGGAGGAGGGGGGTTAAATTCTTTTAATTGTTTTTAATGTAATATTTATGTTAGGGTTAGAGGGTTATGAGTTAGTATAAACATATATCAAAATCCACAAGTGTTGATTAATTATCTCATAGATACATTTTCAAGAGAAGAAGATTGGTTCTTATATTTTTTCTCGTGTTCAAGTAAAAAAAAAAATCGATATTACATATGAAACCATATTTCAAGTTTATTGTCTTTTTTTTCTTAATTTTTTTTTTTTAAATATGCTTCTTTATACAATTTGACTTTGACTATTTTTTTTCTTTTGGTGATTAGGTACGATGATAACATGCTCCTTATAGAAAATAAAAAATTTCATATCCATTTATAATGATCCACTGCAATACAATTACATCAAACAAAGAATTAATGTTATTCAATTTCTTCCAGATGAATTGCAAGAAATTGGTTTGAAGAAAGGAGAGTTTAGTTAAACACTTGTGGCGAACATGTGAAAAGAGCCTCAACCCCCATTAGGAGGCATGTTTGGAAATGAGCACTTTAGAAATCTTGCACACATGAAGACCCAATGGAATAGGACACCGATGTCCCTGAAGAAAGGAAAGCTCAAAAAATTACAATTTCGATGAATAATTTTGCCTGTATGATATTGTTGATTAGTTTCATATCTTGAAGAAAATATTAAATTTGAAAACATTTTGATAAGATATCTTAGTAATGTTTTGACTTTTATCCTTTATTTTAGAAATAAAATTTCTCTATATATTGTTTCTAATATGTTATTTACAAATATATGGTACAATTTTTCTATAATTTATGTGAATCTTCCCTTTTTGAAAAAAAATATGAAATATTATCATTTTTATACAAAAAACCTCTTAAAATCCATTGAAAATGGTTTTAAATGCCTTTTTTTCTGGATTTTTTTTACAATTTTGTCAATAAAAATGTCTTACTTTGTCCATTAAAATGTCTTATTTTAAAGAAAAAAATGCAAAATGTATATGTTTTTCATCATAAATTGCTTCTAAATGTATGTTATTTTGTTAAATTTCTAAAAAACACATTTAAAAATAGAAATTGAAAATATTTTACGACGATGATTCAAAGGCCCAAAAAAATGGCTCAAAATGAAAATGTGTGATACTTGTATCAACCCTTTTTGAAACGAAGGTTGAATAGCTACTAAAATTAGGAGAGAGAGAAATGAGAACTGTGTCGAGTTCTCATTTCATAGTATAAGTGGTTAGTTATCATGGTTAACAGATCTAAGGTGAGATAAATCTCCATTTTTATTAATTATGTTTGTTTAAGTGTATAGGGTTCCTAGCCATTCATAAACTAAAAGTTGCAGGTGTGAGGTTTTTACCTTCTCTAGTTTCATTAATCATATTTATATATTTGTACTTATAGTGTTTATGCTCTTGATTTAAGGTTTTCAACTTTGAATACATGCTTCCAGTTAGTCCTATTTGTTTAAATTATGAAGCTCAGTCTAAAATGTTTTAGATAAATTCTAGGGTTAATGTTTATATTGTAGGTTGTTTTATATTTTTAAACTTAAACCTCATCCTTTAAATGTTAGGTAGGTTTTTAAGTTGAAATTCTCTTAGCTTTTTATTTGAACAATTTAGAAAGTTTAATTGTCAATAGTTTAAATGAGATTCAAAACCCTAGTTTCTAGATAAACTAGTCATTGCATATCTACCCAAACACTTTATTAAAACTAAAACCTAGTTATATTTTCCTAAAGAACTTGCACAGGTCTAGGACCTTATTATAAATTAAAACTGATCTTAAAAAAAACTAACTAAAAACTTGTAATAAACAAAACATATTTTTAAAAACTCTATTCAACATTAAAATAATTATTAACTACATATTTAAAAGAGAGGAGAGATCAAATATCCTAATTCACTAATCCCATACTTTAAAAATAAACCATAGTGCTAACAGATTTGATATTTCTAGCAAACGCATCTTTGCAAAACATAAAATACTCATAAACACCATTACTTATAAACCAAACATAACATCATAACAACGTTGTAACCTAATATCATAAAATGACTATCAAATTTACCCAAGGTTTGAAGGTCGAGAGCCTATCCACGACTCTCCAAATCATGTTATTAAAACATACTAACACATCTAACTTTATTTCACTCATCCAAGCCATCGAGTCCTGTAAGGATTGGCAGAAGGCCTTTCTTTTATTTCAAAAAAATCCTACCAGTGAAATCTATCTAATAATTTACTGTATAAACAAAATCAACATCGAAACTAAAACATATTTTATTCCCAAATGTGTCGCGTTAGTGGAATCACAAGAGACAATACATAAAATTATATTAATGAAACAAGGGTTTACAAATTCAACCACATACCAATTACTGAAAAACGAGAAACGAATCGTGTAAGCATAAAACGAAAAATTCAACACATTACAAGTTGTATCATCCACGAAGGATTTCTCCTTATAGGATACCCACAATTTTTAGTTAAAAATTGTATATTAACTAGGGAATAGAGCTACGCTTGTTCCCAACCTAATTACATACACATACATTATTTACACATAAAACATGAAATTAAAATACATAGGCTACGTTGTAAACGCTAAACCCACATCACACGCTTAGGAATGCCTGTAGAAATACAAATGAACAGTAAAAAAATAGAGCTACCATCTCATTGACCACACGTATCCATTCAAAACGACATTTGTCACCATTCGCATCAACTATCAAGCCATGGCATCATATGTGCCATTGCAGAGCAATGGCCCTGTAAATATTAAAAAGAAAAACACATTATTAAAATACAGATCCAAATTACAAAACGAGTATTCTGTTACAAGTCATTTAAAAACCAAAGTCGACTTCATTACAAAAGGTAAACCATACACAGAGCCAATTATTTTTCAATTAGTCATGTAATGTTTGCAAAAATTGAAAAAAAAATTATAGGCTAGTGAAAACTACCCAGAAGGGATCATTAGCACTCGTGTGGAAACATAGATGCTCCTTAAACTTTCAACCTCTTTGGATTTTTCCCACTTTCTTGTTAATCTCTTATCCATTCCATGACTATTAGTTCGTTTACTTCTTATTTCTTAATTTGATTATTTAAACTGTCGATATATCTTAGTTATTACTCTCGGTAAATTAATGAGTTATATAGATCATTGTTTTTCTATTGCACATGTATACTTTTTTTATTTAATAAAAACTAACTTAACTTTATTGATGGTAACAAAGTGATGGAGTGGCAGGACCCATTCGCCCATGACGATCTGAGAGGTAAGATTATTCTTCATTATGCAGGCTTACCTAGTTCATTCGAACTAAGGCACCTTATTCATTGATTCAAAGGTTACTCTTGCAACATCAGGATTATTTTCTACTTGACATGATTAAGTTCTTAGTTAAACTTCCAGTTCCGTCTTGCACTGTTGTTACTGATCCATTTTATGACGCATGTACGCCCTATGTTTGATAATTAACTTTATTCGTTAATTTAATCAATGCTTATGAATTATCTTACTGTCCTTATTATTGTCTATCTCTTTTTTAGTTACTTACTCATCTCTTGTTTCTATTTTGCAGGTTTACCTTGGTGATGAGCTTGTAGACTTATGCTTATTCTGCCTAGCGAGGTCATCATGGCATACTATGTTTTCCATTATGCCTAAAATCTACAAACCTAGACTATGACTTAAGTGCATATACTACCTATATCAACTATCCTAAAGGGAATATGATAACACTATAGCTTGATGCTAAGGGAAAGACATGGGAACGCTATATGGTAGTATTAAGGGAAAACATTGTAACACTATATGATAGTGTTAAGGGTTGCGCATACCATAGGGTTGGGACTATGGTATACATACCATGTCATT
Organism: Pseudotsuga menziesii; assembly: GCA_001517045.1. Lineage (NCBI taxonomy): Eukaryota > Viridiplantae > Streptophyta > Pinopsida > Pinales > Pinaceae > Pseudotsuga > Pseudotsuga menziesii. The sequence continues at coordinate 653,318 of LPNX010483082.1, forward strand.
AGTATTGATCCTACGCTAACTTTTAAAGGGTGGAGAAACCATAGTATAGAGGGTTTAACATATGACATGGTTGAGTTAATGTTGATCCACAAACTTATGGTTGAGGTTTATGGTGGTGTTAATGGCCACTAGCTGGTGCCATTAATGTCATCGGGGTTGGTGAAAACCCTTGGCAAAGGACTTGACATTCGTTGTTTGGGAATTGTGGTTTAGTGAGGCCTCTGCATGTTTGGAAAATGGAGATAACCGCATCGATTGGCAAGTACGCTTAACCCAGCTCTGTGTAAAATGCATTTGCTTTGTTGGTTCCTTCATTGCATGGTCATGCTCCTCATGCAATTGCAAGTTTTCTCTGTAGGTGAATGTGAAGGCACTTCAGGGTTTGCACATGCTACGATTGTTGATTTGGGATTTCTTCTCCACGGCCTTAGTAAACCTGCCAACAAGATTACTTTCCACCTCTTGTTCTGGCATTCCTAAGTTGGAAACCTTTACTGGGTTGGGGTTTCGATGGTACTTTGTATACTCTTCCTTCAGATTTTATGATGTATCTTGATCTGGTTTTTAAATGGTCTCTCGATGAGAGGTTTGGAATTTTTTTGGGTTGTAGCTGCACTATTACTTGTCATGGTGCCATAGCTCACAGCTTGCCAATAACGTTTTGATACTTGACTTTCCATAAAATGGGTTTTGTGCCTCTCTGTGTAAATACACGGTGCGTTGGTTTTTATAATATGAAGACTGTAATATATTTGGTGTGATATGCCTACGATTTCACTCAGCGTTTAATACTATGTAAACATGGGTTTTGTATGGTTATTTAATTGCTGCATTTTATGTGGAATTTAATGGGATCGATCATGGCCTTACAACTTGTGGAAATTTACTCTATGTATAAATTATTGTGTTGGGTTATGGCTATATGCACAACACTCAGTTTGTTTGGTTTGTATGTTGATTAGGGAAATATTCTAGAGCTTGGGGTGTTTATGCCATGGGTTGCACCATTTTAGCAATGGTGTCGTAGCCCATTGGCTTGCCACCACATGCTCAGCGTTAGCGTATACATGGGTCTATTTGTTTAACAGAGTATTTCATCCTTAGTTTCGTATTGGATCAGCGTGGGTGCAGGCCATGCCATGAATGGCATGTGCCTCTCCCAATGAATGCAATATCTTTTAGTTGGAATTTTATTTGTAAATTGTTTAGTTGGAAAGAATCGAGCTGTAACAGCTAGGGTTATGACAACCCATGATATCGATTTGGTTTAAATAGCATGATTGTGTGTTTAGATTGGAATGGCTGACACCATAACTAGGGTCTTTACGAACTCGCTGTTAATGTTTCTGTTGTTTGGATTAAAGGATTGGGGCATAGCTTAAAAGCGTAGCCTACACATACTAGATATATAGCATGGACTGGATAGGATGGTTATGCGATTGCTTAGTGCTTAGATATTAAATGCTTATGGTCTTCTTAATGTTATTGTAATGAGTCTGGACATCTATAGGATCTGATGTCGCGACCTCTTGTTGGAAAAATGGGTTTTAGTTGTTTCAAATGGTTCATATGATATGTTTGGTTATGTGTAAATAGATTTAATTGGGACCTTTAAAAACCCTTTATGTTTTATAATGGATGACTGTAATAATAGGACTATGAAATAAATATTTGAGTTATGGAAATGGATGCGATTTGGATTGTAGATTTTATATAATAATACAGAGTTTGATAATGGACCACATGGATGGTCATGATGCCCTCTCTGTTTGGTTAATTATGGTTATATTTATTAAAATGGAATGTTATGATATTTAATTTGTTTTTACATGATTATGTAGAACATACCTTAGAAGGTCTTTAATAATTTGGTAGGTTGTTTATTATGAGTTATGTTCCTAGTAGATCTAGGTTAAATTATAAACTTGTATTAGTTAACATAACCAATATTTTAATTAAATTCTACTGAATTATTTTTATTGAGAATTAGGGCAAGCCTGTGCTGACAAAATAAAAACATAATACATAATACAGAGAACAAGGTAAAAACATAATACTAAGATCAAACCTAGTTAATATAGTAACATTTATGAGAGATGCAACCCTATACATAAACAACATATGATAAAAATTCTCCAGCCTATGATTAGTAATTTACAGATACAAACCCAGCAGATTGTTAACCCTAAAGTTGAACCATTAGGGTTTAGAAATTATATTGGAGCCATTACTTAACATAAACAATACTGAAACTTTGGGAATAAATAGAATAGGCCTTCAAGGGTTTCATACCTAAAATTGAAGCTTTTGTCAATGGCTGCACCTGCACACTTAAATAACCAGCATTAACAATTCAATGCAAGTCTGACCTCTGTTTGATGACTGAATCACTTGGGATCTATCACGTTCCTCCCAACCATGACCCGGAACCGTTCCTGGTTCTAGTCTGGATCCCCCCAAGCTGGACTCCAACATTCAAGTAGCTTAGAGCTTCTAAGGTAGGGTTTCCTAAATGGTAATCAGTTTTGAATCAATCCTCTTTTCCTTGCAAGAAAAGTTCTCCAAGAAAACACTTGAGAGCAAAACAAGCCGAATAACAATTCTCCTAGATGAAAAATCAAAACCCCCAAGCCTTTTCTTGACTTGAGTCTTTATAGGAAGACTCTTGAGTCAAAGGGGAAGTTAGATCAAGAAATCCTTGATTTCTTGATTTAACCCTTTTTAATTTACTAGGGTAATTTTCAATTCTTAACCTAGGAACTTTTAACTAGTTCCTAGTTACTCTTTCATAGATATTTCACTATTTATTAATCCTTTAATAATAAATAATAATTGGTGGAGCTTCTCTTCTTTCTTTATTCAATTATATAATTAATCATAATTAATTCTTTATACATACTATGTATAAAATACATAGTATTAAAATTCTTGTTAACACTTGTCTTCTGGCATCATGTGTCATGATCCCTTACACTTAATGACACTTCTTTTATGAAGGTCAAGTAGATAGATGGCTCAGGTCTACAAGGCTAGGAAACTCTTAACATCCTTGCATGTTGGATTTCCCTCGTATAACGTGGTATTTCTTCAGTACTTGATGAGAATACAGAAATTTCAAATTTCATTTAATCACTTAAAAAGAAGTATGATGAGATCAATATAATTCCTCGAGTTGTTTTCACTCGAAGGTGATTTTAATCCTTTTAGTAACCCCTAGTGCTTACCAGAGCCCATACTCAACGCTTGTAATAGGGAGTTACAAATGTAGTGCAATTCCAGAGCTCTTGCTCAACACTAAATGATAGAATGTACTTGTACGATACACCTAGGGATACAATCATTAAAGGAAATTTGGGGTCTAAAATGGGCCATATAAGAAAGCGTTCCAACAATAATTTCTTGTGAGTTGGAATTCAAGAACCAATAGAATTTCAATAAAATGAGTCAACCATAATGGTTGAATTGACATATTTGTCAAAAAAAAAACTATTTTTTTTGTTTGTATTTTCGACATATCTCCCTGTGGTTTTACTCAAATTTCGATCGGGAGAGCTCATTGGATGCCGAATTTGATTCTCCATCCAACGAGTACCCACACTGCATACTTTTTATGGACCCCACTACCCCAAAAACAAGAAATACCTAAAACAATGTGATGATGACATCATCATCACATTTTTCAGGTATTTCTTTTTTTTGGGGTAGAGAGGTCTGTCAAAACTAGGAAGTGTGGGTAATCGTTGGATGAAGAATCAAATTCCGCATCCAATGAGCTCTCTTGATCAAAATTTGAGTAAAAACACAGGTAGATATGTCGAAAATACAAACACAAAAAGAAGTTTTTTTCTTTTTTCCTCCAAAATTAATAAATATTATTTTATTATTTTGACAAATATTTTATTATTTTGACTATTATTTTATTATTTTAACTATTATTTTCCTTTGGAGGCCCATTTTAGACCTCAAAATTCCTCTAATGGGCCAAAAATCTGATGCTACAGAGCTTATGCTCAACACCAACATGGAATGCTCTAGATCTTATACCCAACATTTCCAAATTATATTTTCATGTCTTCCACAGCTTTATGTTCAACATAAATGTAAGTACTCATGTGCTCCAGAGCCTCTCGCTCAACACAAAACATCTCATCGACCATGTGCTTCAGGGTCCATGCCCAACACAAAACATTTCATCAATCATGTGCTTCGAGGTCCACGGCTAGCACAAAACATATATATACCTATATATCATCAACATATGGCTTACACGTAATATACAAAACGAATCATCATGTTCATATGCAGTGGGGTATTTGACCTAATATAAAATAAAACATCAATATAATCATCATGGTTAATAGGTTCATGCCTATAAATGGTAGGTCAAAAATTCAGGATATTACAAGTCATAACATCAAAATTTGCAAATGACAGAGACATGAAAATGCTTTACATAGTTGTGTATACAAAATCCCAAAACTATTTAAGAAACCCCAAACCACAAATGGCTTAAACTGCACATTCCCGGGACCAAGTTTCGAAACCCTCTTTCAAAACACAGCAAGTGTAACGATTAGGTACATGCCCATTTCCATTGTGGAGATTACCAGGAATTTGGTTGTGTGAGAAACCCATAACCCTGCCTTCTAACCACACAGAGTACCCATGCTCTTCTCACCTGCACAACGAAACCGGTTTTTATCATAAGTATGCTAAATGAAAACAACAAACCAAACAAAAACCACAAAGGTATAATCATACGAGCAATGCATACCTGTCTATGAGTTCACAACATGCTGGTTGCACAACACGCATGCACATCTCCCACCTGGAGTGTGAATCCTCTCTCCAACCAGCAACGAAGAACACACAAATGATTTCAAAACCCTAATGAAGCGCTTAAGGCATCCTTCCTGCAATTCCCAAGGTGTATTCAATGCGCCACCCTGTCTACCACCTCCATGCAAATCAAAACCCACATTTGCATAGTTTGGTTTCATACTTATCACCATCACGTTAAACCCCATCACCTTAAGTTTGTACAAACGTCTCACGCTGTGATTTTCTAGGATTTTAGCCATAGTCTCGATGGCATAACCATATGCCATAAACATAAACCCCTCCATGCTGTAGGTTAAGCATAAAGTGTTGCATTCAAGGTTTTAAACCATTTAGCAAATAGTTTTAAAATATGTATATAGATTCTAACTCCTTCCTACCATAGAATAAAGGTATAGTCTAGGCTTACCTTTTAAAGTGTTTCTTAGTTGTACATTGTTGTAGATGTTAGGATGTTGTTTTTTCCTCGATCACAAGACTAAGTTCATCAGCAAAATCTCCTGTAGAGGATATTATAAACATATGCATTAGTTCATGATGAACTAAGTAAACCCCTTCACATAGCAACATTACCTTTCCAAGTCGAACTTTAAGGGATAGAACCCCACCACTCCACCCCTTGACATACAAAGGTAATTCAACCTCTTCATAATAAACGATAAAAAAATTAAATACACATAAAATGAAAGTAAGTATCAATAATGTCAGTAAATAATATAGAGTGGAAAGGGAATCTTATAAACATATCAAAGTATAGAACAACATTATGTAAACATCATCATCACCCAAGAAAAACACTTAGAAGAAATAAACAAAGACTTCACACAAGTTCGGTTCTTCAAACAAGTTTTTATTCCGCAGTAGAAATAAAGATGTCCTTAAAATCTAGAAAATTATTATCCTGCAATTTTTTTTATTTATTGACGAATTTTAAGAACATTACATGTCACTAACACTCTCAAATACCCATAGTCTCACCACAATCCACAATGATGATACCATGACACTTACCCTAAATAACCTTCCAAAGAAGCTCATCATGGCGAAAGTTCATAGTAGTTTCCAACTCTCATTGATCCAAATCGATGCTATCACGGACCAAAATCCCACTAATCAAATCTATCACAAAAATGACAACAATAACCACTCTCAAATATTATATCAATCTGTTTGAGAGAGTGCGAAAGTGCCCAAACATGGCCCAGTTGTCACTACTACAAACAAAGGGGTATTAGGACAATATTTGAGACAATACTTTTGTAAATTGTCTCAACTTAAGACAAAAATAAAATTGTGTATTATCTTAAATATTGTCTTTAAGCTGGTGTCTTAAAAAATTGTCTTAAATTATTGTCTTAAACTATTGTCTTAAATTTAAGACAATAGTTTAAGATAATAATTTAAGACAATTGTTCAAGACACACACTTAAAGACCATATTTAATACAATATACAATTTTATTTTTGCCTTAAGTTGAGACAATTTATAAAAGTATTGTCTGAAATATTGTCTTAATATCACCATATATGTAAATTGTTTACGGAAATATTGTCTCAATACTTTCTCTTGTCTATCTAAATACTATTTTATTAAAAAATAAACTACAATATCTTAAATTGTATTGATTTTTGGAAGGACATAGTACAATTGAACCACCAATATTCTGCTTGTAAAGCAAACACTCTACCATTGAGCTAATACCCTTTAAATAAGTAAGAAAAATATGTATATTTTTGTGTCAAAGCTAAAATAAATGCCATGTCAACTAATAACATGTCAAAAAAATTTCATGATTAATATAAAAACACCGACATATTGATTTACAATATAGCTGAAAATACAAGACACCAACTAACTAATAGTTTATGTGAAATATATTCATAGATCTCCTCTCTATTTTTTTTTCACCAGTGGACGCTTAACTTAGCAGGGTTTAATTCGATTGAAAGATTTGAACTGGGGTTAAATTAAAAAAATATATCTCATAAAAAAAAGTTTCAGATGATGTGGAGAAGAGGGAAACTTTGATAGACAGTGAAGATACTAACAAGAAATTTGATTCGTCGGCCGGTCAAAGATAACCCTTGCTTCCCCCCTCTCTCACTCTCTCAGCCCCCTTAAATTTTCATCTACCCCTAACACCCCCTCTCCCTGAGACACACACATACTCACCCCCTTAATCCTTACTAATACCCTCTCTCACTGACTCTCTCTCCCTTATTTCTCCACCTGACCCCCACGGCTCTCTCTCTATCCCAACTCCCTAACACCTCCATTTCTCCTTCTCTCTACCCCAACCCCCTAACACCTCCATTTCTCCTTCAATCTACCCCTAACCCCCTCTTTTTCTCTCTCCCCACCCCCTCTCTCTTATTCCACAATTATTATGCACATACAATCATGGATATTAAAAATAGTAATACGTAAGCACAAATACAATAATTTTTAAGCATGGATATTAAGTATAATAATAGTTAACTATAAAGACAATAATATTTAAACATAAACACTAGAAAATAAAATAAAACAACAAAATCATAATAAGTATATGTTAAAAATATATATGCTTTCTACTTTTAATATATTTAAATGTAATAAAACAACCATTAAAGTTAAAGAATAATAAAAAAAATCAGCAAATATAGAAACATAACAAAATAAAAGTTATATGTAAAGTCAAGGATTTAAAATTTTATTGAAATTGTGAAAACAAAAATGATATGCATTCACAATGAGAACAAATAAAAGCTAAATCTTTAATGCAAACAAAAGTGATATTTATTTCCAAAAGAAAAATAAAAGCCAAATCCTTAATGTAGAAATAAATGTCAAAATAAAACTTTTTGGCTCCTTTGGTGGCAATCAACATTAATCTATGTATATATCTCAAATTCCTAATCATTAAATTATATTATTATTTAACTAAATATAGCTCTGAACCTGACAATTCCGAGTCCTCGAAACTGTATCTAATAATAAAATAAGATAAATTAAACCTCTTAAAGTCCACATTGCTGCCCAGGCGTTGTGACGATCTGAGCCACGGATGCCATATTTATCAGGTCATAGTTGGAAAATAAATTCCCAATGGGATTCGATCCACGAATAACTCAAAAGAGAATTGTATGGCACCAAAACACGAATTTTGGTCATTGCACGAAGACAATTTTTGTATATAGGAAATCAATATGATGGAAGGCGTCAAAGCAGACGTAGGTCGATGGTTCGAATCTGTACTTCTCTTGCTCGGTTCCGGGAATAAATTTGTTGTAAAAGCATAAAGTTCAGCTGTGCTTATGTTTGTTTAACAACCACCATGGATCGGAACTAGGAACTGAGAAATACGAGGAGCCAATCATCAATTTATTATCTGGTTGTTGGTATAGATGATGGTAGCTTTGTAAGAAGATACAGGCTATGAACTGTTACTAATAACTACTTTATTCTTATTTGATAGATACATAGACCCTGAGACGACGAAGGGGGAACAAAAACTCTTTAATTAGAAGGGATTGAATCATTTCCACAAGATCTGGATATGGGCAGAGTCTAAACGCTCTACACATGATCCCAGTATTGAAAATTATAACTCTAATGGATCATAATGCAAGGAAATCATTTTTTCCAATGGGTCACCTAAGCAAATCACAATTGATACAGATTCAAAGGTTGAAAAACAAAGAAATTGTATATATCTGACAGCCTATAATATAAATAATAAAAAAACAATATAAATAATAAAAAAACAGCAAGACAAAATTATAAATAACTTTTTACCTGGATTTAGAAGCCTGCTCATCTCATCTTCATGAATAACTACACATACAATGGCATGCATTGGAGGAAAATTTAGTGGGAGTTTGAGGAAAATTCAACCTGGAAAGAACAATTATAGGCATGAACTGTAAGAATATATACAGGCAAAATTCATAAAATAAATAAATATCTTCTTTCTCTGCTTTTCATTCCTTTGCTCTTTTTGATGTAACTCATAGTTTTGTTCTCTCAGTACAAAACCGTACTAACCCTCATGAGATAGAGAACCGTATGAAATTTGACCTAGATCTCACCTTCATCAAGAACCACGCATCAACAATCTCCCATCATGAACAGTAAGAGATTGGACCTTCAAAACAAAACAGAGAGTAGAGGACATAAACCTCTGCTGCAGAGAAAATGGATAAATTACATTGTGTTTGCTTACATTTTTGTTTCCATCCTTAACGGGTACTGAGTTGATTGAGCCAATGTAAGCCCCTTTGCTTCCTCTGTGCATTCCATAGTGCCTGTACAAAATATTTTATCCTACCTTCTTGGATCTATTATGTTTCTTTGCTAGAATGTTGTAGTAACCTTCGGGTTATTCATTGATAGACCAATAGAGTCTCGGACCAATTCTAGGGTGAATGGGTATGGCTTGTCCAGCCATAACTTCCCTTTCTGTACTCTGCTAACCAGGAATTTTATACATTTATACATAGGGGGAAGTCAGTACACTTGGCATGTTTAGTAGCAATGACATCTGAAACAGCGGTAAGAAATCAAACTTGCAAAACAAAACAGAGAGTGGAGAAGATAAATTCAAGTTTCGGTCAGAACTGAGATGAGATGCGTGGCGTCATTATGAACCCTCTGTGGCATCTTGATCTCATCTCCATTACGAACTATGAGAGGAATATTCGATCTGTAGAGCACTATAATACCGAGAGAGAGATCGTGAGAAACTCAAAAGGATATAAAATCCACCACAAGAACCATAAGAAATAGAGAGAAGCAAAGATAAATAAAACAGAGCATTGTAATTCAGAAAATGTGCTACAGTCAGATCTCAGATGAGATGATTCATCCAACTTCTGCTCCTCCACATTCGCAGACAGGTGAAAAATATTCGCGCAGATGAATTATATTCATACAATAAATAAACACACAAAATTCTCTAACTAAATAAACACATATAAACAGGAATTCTTTGACCCGCCACTTAGCCATGCTTTGGTATGGAAGCCGTCAAGCAAGGCGCTCCTCAAGAGTCCCAAGTGAATGATGGCTGTCGAGATGTGGAGAATAGTGATATAGGAATACAGAGGAAGGCTGATGCGGAGCCAAGAATATGTTAGAGAGGGTGGAATGGAAACTATGTAAAAAGGCCATGCAAACATGATTAGGTTGATATCTGATTACCTATTTCACTGGGATTTTCATCAAAAGCCATGTCATCTCTCATACCTCTTTTGGTTGAGCAAAAGCTTCATCCAAAATGCAAAACCCAAAATCTTTTTGCCTCCTCAAAAGTCAGTTTTAGTTTTTTTATAAAAAAATACCAACGTCAAAATTAGAAAATGAAAGTAGTTTTTAATCTAATTTTCTCTTAAAAATCGTCTTAAGTGTCATAAAATATTTAGAAATAAATATTTAAAACAATATGTTAATTTCGTCTTTAAAATTTGTCTTAAAAATCATCTTAACTCTCAAAAAATATTTAGAAAGAAATATTTAAGACAATATATTAATTTTCTCTTTAAAATTTGTCTTAAACAACCTCATCTTTTAGTAATGTGTCTTGTTGTGGTACCCATCATCCAGCTCATCATCAAGCACCCACATTCAATTAATCAATGTCAAACCAAATGGATTAAGAAATGGGAACTCCTACTTTATTATATAAAACAAGAGCCACGAGGTGGCAATGTCCCCCACATTGCCACTAGTTGTTGCCACAAGAGAGATGTTGTAGATAGAAGATTTTGATAAAACAATATTTAGAATATTGCTCCATTTATTAACTTTGATAAAGTTTTGTAGGAAAGAAAAAAGTGTACAAAGCATGATTAAACTTTTATAAGAAGTTCAGTATGAGCGAAGAACATGTATGAACCATGATAACCCATGATGTCTCATTACCAGAAGTCAAGTCTAGAATGACAAGAAGCTATTAGCAAAGTAAGGCACTAGTAATTTTCTAGCAACATGGAATGACAAGAATCTATTAGCAAAGTAAGGCACTAGTAATTGTCTAGCAACATGGATGTGTAACTGTACTGTTGTAACATAAGTTGAAAGTTCATTAATTTTGATAGTTGTGTAAATGTGGCAAGTAAACTAATGAAGGCAAACAAAATTGTGTCAGAATAATCTCTCACATTTAATTTGAATATGGAGGAATTTGGAATTGTGATAATTACATTTAAATTAGAAAAATAATTTCCTATTTTCAATTCCGAATGCAACTGCCCTCTTACAACGATGGATAAGGAAACTGAGAAACAAATGGATAGAGTTAAATCTTAAATTGGCAAGCACATGATACCATATGTCAATTGAAAATTGTAAATGATAATTAATGCA
>LPNX010483082.1:668285-712136 GCA_001517045.1 Pseudotsuga menziesii
TACGGTAAGCAAGGGAAGTTATCAGTAAAGTATTCATAAAACTTATTTGCTAATTAAAAACTCAAAGGTTTCATGATTATGTTTTATGTCATGTGTCTAATCTTCAAGAAAACCGCTTTGAGCAACCTTTTTACAGATTTTAAACCTGGGCAAGCAATTTTGTACACAGTAATATGTATTACTCTGCCATAAATTATAAAAATACGAACATAGATAAAACTTGTTGTGACTGAGACCTTTCTCCACGCAAAAACTTCGACCATGAACAGAGCAAAAACCTCTATCGTTGAATGTTCCAAAAACATAAGCCGGGCTATGGAAGATTCTACAAAGTGGGTCGCTTATTAAGTCTGTGAAAAGAGAGGCTTCCCCACTCTTCCCTACTTCGCATTATAACTCTAAGCGCTCAACTTTCTCAGGATCAAATTCTCTGATCCTAACAACCACTTTTTCACGGCCATAACAGGCAGCCATTTTTCTATTTTTCTGAGAACAACAAGAGAGCCAATCCCTAGGGAACACACCAACTTCAAATGTTATTTCTATTGATCCCACCATGATCATCAAATAAATAAAAAACTAAACGAAATACAGCGGGAAGATAAGGCAATATCGGGGATCTAAATTGATCCGTAGGTAAAAGTAAAACCCATAAACAGCTGCTGCACTGCCCTTATAGGCTTGTGCAGTGAATGTAATGTACATACAATCTGTATATAAATACAATACACGGCTGGCAGATTCTCAAAAACCAGAGATCTTAACCTAAAACTATTAGCCGAGCTTGTACTTTACCAAGTATATACCAAAAATCTCTATGTATTTCAAACCTTTCACGCCTCGCCGGCGCAGTGTTCACGATTATCGCCATTAATATTTATATCATTTTTAATAGAGAATTGAAGCATGCGCCCAGATTTCCTGGCAATAAAAACACTACACTTCAATCATCTCTCAATGCATGCCCTTTCTAGACCTGCAAACCATGCACAAAGAGCAATTTGTACACAATAAACACAATAATATGTATTACTCTGCCATAAATTATAAAAATACAAACATAGATAAAACTTGTTGTGACTGAGACCTTTCTCCTCGCAAAAACTTCGACCATGAGCACAGCAAAAACCTCTATCGTTGAATCTTCCAAAAACATAAGCCGGGCTATGGCAGATTCTACAAAGTGGGTCGCTCATTAAGTCTGTGAAAAGAGAGGCTTCCCCACTCTGCCCTACTTTGCATTATAACTCTAAGCGCTCAACTTTCTCAGGATCAAATTCTCTGATCCTAACAACCACTTTTTCAAGGCCATAACAGGCAACCATTTTTCTATTTTTCTGAGAACAACAGGAGAGTCAATCCCCAGGGCACACACCAACTTCAAATGCTATTTCTATTGATCCCACCATGATCATCAAATAAATAAAAACCCAAACGAAATACAGCGGGCAGATAAGGCAATATCGGGGATCTAACCTGATCAGTAGGTAAAAGTAAAACCCATAAACGGTTGTTGCACTGCCCTTGTAGGCTTGTACAATGAATGTAATGTACATACAATTTCTATATAAATACAATACAGCTGGCATATAAATACAATACGGCTGGCAGATTCTCAAAAACCAGAGATTTTAACCTAAAACTATTTGCCGAGCTTGTACTTTACCAAGTATATACCAAAAATCTCTATGTATTTCAAACCTTTCACGCCTCGCCGGCGCAGTGTTCACGATTATCGCCATTAATATTTATATAATTTTTAATAGAGCATTGAAGCATGCACGCAGATTTCCTAGCAATAAAAACACTACACTTCGATCGTCTCTCAATGCATGCCATTTCTAGACCTACAAACCATGCACAAAGAGTTGAAACACTTGGCATTTGATAGCACTTAGATCGTCTCTCAATGCATGCCCTTTTTAGACCTGCAAACCATGCACAAAGAGTTGAAACACTTGGCATTTGATAGCACTTAGAATATGACAAACTTTAAATGCAATGTTTACAAATATTGGTTGTATTAAAATTTTGCTGACGAGAGCTTGCCGCCGGGTCTTGGGGCACAAGACCCTAGAGACACGTCACCTGCACGAACCAATAAACATGTAAAAAAATAGCTTAAAAAAATATTATTTAATATACCTAAAAATCAAACTATACAAAAACTTTATAAAACACAAAACATTTCTCATATAAACCCCCAATTAATACTCGTGAGCGATTCATATATATCCCCTCGGACAGGGACATAATAATCACCATCGATTTTTTTTATTGTTTTTGATATGCTAACTTATTTTCATCTATCATCCACAAATATACATATACATATAGATTTAAAAAATCTAAAAAGGCCCACACGATTTTTTTTGCCTTATTAAATTCCCAACATTCTCGTTATATTGGATGGTGGGCAATAAACCTTGAGAGGATTGGCGTTGTCCAGTTATGGCCGTTGCCCTTAGATATCAATTAGCTAAACGTGCGAGACCAGCCACGTATGACTAAATAGAGAAACATTAGCGATACTACCACAACTGAACCCTAAAACCATTATCCATATCATTGGTCTCTTACTTAGAAACAACTCTTATAATTTATGAAAACTTATCCAGAGTTGAGAATCTTGGGCTTATCGCTCTTGGTTTATATTTCTCTCTAATACTAGGCTTATCCCTTTTCAAATCTCTCTCAATATGGACTTATCCATTTTCAAATTTCTCTTAGACATTGGTCTCAAACTTTGTTTCACAAATTCCTCTCTCTGGACAAACTTTTGCAAATCTTATTGCAGTCAAGTACCCTTAATTCCTCATGACTAGATAACTGTTTCCTTTCATTCCTTATCTACATTCAAATTACTTCTCTCATGCAAGCTCTTCGAAGAATATTTACATATACTTCACAATAAGCCACCAACAAGCATGGGCAGAGACACTCCTGGAATTTGGTTTTTATTCTACTCGTCAATTTTTTTTTTAACGTTTTGACATCTTATATCTTATATTCCCTGTCATGAAACTTTTTGTTTAAAATTTTACTCTTCAAGAGTGTAGGTTTGCTAAAAAATTTACCCTTTAATAGTGAAAGTTTTCTAAATAATTTACTCTTTAATAATTAATTTTTGTTAAATTTTTTTCAAAATAATATTTTTTTAGGCAATTTTATATTTTTTAAAAATGGTCATTATTAATATTTATCATGGTATATTAACTTGATTCTTAAAGGTCAAATGTAAAGAGACTCCAAAAGTTTAAACTTGAAAATTTCTTTTATTTGTTTTTAGTTTTTTGAGGTTTTCCCTTCCATATTGGTGGCCTTTGGGTATATTTTTGGTCGTCCATTGAGAGGAGTCTTGCAGTAACAATAACTACTCAACAGTTAACCAATCATTGAAAATCCTACATTGAGATTAAAGAATCTCTTTCAAAGTGAAAATTGTGGAATTTTTCCTTATGCATTATTGGAGTCTCTATTCAAATGAAATATATATATATAACACAATGATTTGTATCGATGATAGACAATACAAGCTTGTCTTATTTATATATATATATATTATTGTATGACAATCTGATATCATTTAGCTAGTAAATATCAACATGGTTAAGTTAATTATGTTTCCATCAATGATAATTATCTAATCTTTATTCCCTTTAGTATTACCAATTTTAGAAGGGTTTTATTTTCTAGAATAACTGAAATCTATAACCTGGTCAGTATAACAACTACAAACCTCCAAATTGTGGACAATGGTGTAACACCTCAATATCACTAAGATGAAGAGGACGAACCCACATATATTCCAGACTAAGAACTTCGTTAGAACTGAACTCCTTTACAGAGTGAAACTTCAAAATCCCATTGCACCCCTGCTACAAAGATGAACCCCAATTCACATCGATAGCTACAAGGTGAACTATTGATTTGTCCAGATTAATTTGAAATTAGGAGCATCTAGTAGTATCCAGTGTGAGTATGGAGTTTATATATATATATATATATATATATATATATATATATATATATATATATATAGAAAATCATAGTATATTTTAAACAAATTAATAGATTTTTAAACAATTCTTCAAATCTAAACCAAAAAAATTCTACAAGCAGTACCTTTAAATTTTGATAATGCTTTCCAAGACTATGTGTCCATCTCCTTCCAAGTTCCACTTCCAAATTTCAAATCATTTAAGCATTTGACAATGAAATTTGTACTATGTAGATGCTAAGTATAATAGAAAAATCTTTGTTAAATTACTTCTTTTGTTTTCAGAAAAAAATCAAGAAAACCTACAAAATAGAAAAGCCTAGATGATAGTGTAGGAATATATTAAACCCACTCACAACTTAGGATAAAATAATTAATCATTATTTGATTAATTATTCACCCACTAACTTAATTAGTTGGCATCCACTTGCACCTTAAAGTCAATACATGCCATCTATATCCTAGGAATGATTTATTTCCAATTCTAGGTTGATCTTGGCCACCTTTTGACCATCCAGAATTAGTATACAGGACTTTACAGCAGATTCTGCTTTATTCTGCTTTTTCTGCTTTTTTTGCTTTTCTATGGATAAGATAAAAGCTAGTCAACTAGGAAACTAGGAGCTTTTGTTTCCAACCCATCCTCCATTAGTTTTTATCCATTTTCTAGGATTAGCATGTTATTTCCATCTCCTTGACAACTCACTCATGCTTTTTCCAACTCGTGAGGTCCTTAATAGATTTAGTAAGTGCTTTATCCACCTATTGGGGTTTTGCTATATTTTGATAAGTCAGCCTTTTTGAGCTTTATGAGTTGTTTCCATACAATTCGATTTTCCTATGAGGGATGTACTATTTATGTACACTATTATTCATCATTATTCAATGGAAGGATACACACCAATATTCATCTCTTCATTCATGTGATTCAGTCTCTTTCTTCTCTCTATTTTCCTGTGTATGCTTGTGAGAATTCTTAGTAGCAAGATCTATTTCCTATGCTTCTTCTTAGCATCATTGCACATAGCATTGATCTATTATTTCTACAGATGGAAATAATACTAACTTAATATTTTTCTTTTTTAGTGAAACTTGAAAGTATGGTTGGAATTTGGAAAGTATAATTTTATATAATAATAAGATAAAAGTATTGATATTACTCATCTAATAGTAATAATTTATAATGAAGTTTTAGTAAATTAGTTGTCATTAAAAAATAATAAGAGTATAATGACGTTTTGAAAATTTTATGGCTTTTCAAAAATCAATTTAAATGATAAATTTACATTTGAAAATGTGCTTTATAGTTTTCAATTTAAGAATAATTATATTCTACTTTTCTATAAATATATTTAGTAAGTGTTTAAAGATTGTCTCAATGCCCTCTTCTATCAATGCTCCGAGCTCTAGAAATGTCTAATTTGGCATAGTTCATGGTGTTTTTCCTAGGCCCTTGTTTCATTGGCTTCAAAAAGACATCAGGTTTTAGGGCCTTGTCTCTGATCTTCTAGATTTATTATAATATTCAAATTTCTTGGCAATGTTGAGAAGCATAAAAGCACTTAGATAGTTAATGATCTTTGACCATATAGATTAGATTATTATTATGTTTATTTGCATTTTGGCCTTTTGTATAGGATTTGCTAATAAATATACAATTTTTACTATATATTTATTAGCAACACACGGAGGTCTTCCCCTTCAATTTTATTGTTTATCTTTCTTATATGTCAATCCTGAAAATTCCGTTTCTTCGTATTGTTCTTGTTTCTCGTTCTATTTCATCGTTTCTAATTTTTGGTCACATAACTTTAGAACGTTGTTTATCTATCTATGTTTCATCGTTGTTTATGTTGCAATTTATTCATTCTCAATAATAAATTATTGCCATCCTTAATAAACAACTGTTGACTTAGCTGTTGGTTCGTAAATAATAAATTATTGCCATCTTTAATAAACAATTGTTGACTTAGCTGTTGGTTTGTTGGATGGCTTAAATATACATATTCTTTAAGCTCAGATAAATTATTGAGTTCGACAGAATATTTTTCAAAGATACGCTTTGCGGTCATACCTTTGACGGCATGTTCTCTCTAGTCGCATTCTCCTGCAATGCCATAACAATCGTCTACTGACAGCGTAGTATATTTGGATTGAACAAGGGGGCGAAGGAGCTAGGGTTTGAAGAATTGTGTGGTAGAGTTGATCAAGGCATGGGGATTCTTGTCGGCGTCAGGCTGTAGGTCGTGCCCAGTATCTCAGCCTCCCGCAGGGTGCCATGGTGTCATTAGGGCAGGGGGATCCAGCCTAGGATGAGGGGTCTCCTAACGTGATAAGGAAGGACCTGACAGAGGACGGCAAGGGGGACGGGTCAAAACTGGTCTCCAGGAATAGCAAACATTCGAGTCTAGGAGGTTGCTTCCCGAAAACAGATTCCATCCCTGCGATTCAGATCAGATCTGAGGCAGTCAGGGGAAAGATCGAAACTTGGAAGGAAAAGGCACTAATAGGGAAATTTGTGGGGATATGGCCGAAGGAAAAAGACTTGATCAAGTGGATCAATGGGGTGTGGAAACCTAAAGGCCACTGTGATATCCAACTAGGATATAAGGGTTTTTTTGCCATCATCTTCTTTAACCGGGAAGATAGGGACAGAATCATGGAGGGCGGCCCATATTTCTTCTTCTCAGCTGAGTTGTTCTTGCGGCCATGGAAGGAGTGCTTCAACCCAGAAATGGAGGACATGACTGTGGCCCTAGTGTGGATTTGCCTCTTTTCCCTCCTGGACAAATACTGGGACTTGAACACCTTGCAGGACATTGGCAATAGCCTAGGAGAATTCATTAAAATAGCAAAAAAAATGAGGATCCAAAGGTATACGGCCTTTGCCCAGATTTGCATTTACATGGATCTATCTAGAGAGTTGCCAGAAGCAATCAATCTAAACTGGGAAGATGAGGAATGGATCCAGCCCATTGACTATGAAGAGCTCTAGAGATAGCCTATGGTCTGATCCGGCTACCCCTGTGCCGCCTAAAGTTGAGGTTGAGGACGGGTTTACCCAGGTTAGAAACAGACGACGTGGCAAAGGGGGGGGGGTAAATCCTCAGCTCGCATGGAATCTATGTCCAATGAAAAAAATCAAGGGAACTCGTTTGAAGCGTTAGTGTCCCTAGAAGAGGGAGAAGAGACTCAGGTTGTGCCAATGACTGAGGACCCGCAGGAAGGCCAATCCAAATCACCAGTTCTTAAGGAAACCCATCAGATGGAAGGAACGGAGGCGGATGAAGGGGATGATATGGATCTGGGCGAGTTGGAATTGGATGCCATAGAGGAAGAATGTAGAAATAAGGGACAAGGGTATGTCTCTTGATGTCAATCATGAACTTCTCCAGGAATCCATTATCCGAACGGGTGTGTGGAAAGCTTGGGGATAGACCCAGACGCCCAGAAGGGCAATAAGCGGAAGTCTTTAGAGGAGGAACTACGTCGTGGGAGGAAGACAAATAAGCAACGTATAGCAGAGGTTGGAGTTCGCCTGATCGAATCCGGTCAGTACCCCACGATCTAGCCAGCTTTTTCTGAAGCTAAAAAGGTTTGCCAATGAAGCTCATTTCATTGAATATTGGGGGATGTAGTAACTCTAGGAAATGGAAAGCAATAAACCGTAAGATTAAGCAGGAATCCCTGAACATTTTTTTCCTCCAAGAAACCAAATGTAGTTTTAGGGGCCTCACAAAGATTAAAGAAAAGATTTAGAAGGGAAGTCAGGTAATGGCCATTAATGCAGCAAGACAATCGGGCGGTATGGCTATCCTTTGGCAGCCGTGCTCAGTGGAATTCTCCAACTGGCGGGCCAACAAGTTTTCCCTAATGGTAGATTTCTACTTTCTGGATTCTAGAGTCTAGGGAAAGGTAGGAAACCTCTATGGTACCAGCTCTTTCATTGAGAAACAATCTTTTATGGTTTTCCTTAATTGGCTCCAGGAACAAGCGACGTGGGGGTCATGGGTGCGTGGGGGCGACTTCAACCTGATTGCAAACCTTGGGGAAAAGAAAGGCGGAAGAAGAATCCTAGACAAATACCAAGAAGCATTCAGTGAATTCCTTCCTCAGAGCTCGTTGGTTGATGTGGAAACTGGGAGTGGCTGGTTCACGTGGAATAATAAGCGTGGGGGGGAGCACTTAGTGGCCTCCTGTTTGGATCTTCTTTTGGTGTGAGAAAATTTCATGCATAGTACGAGGGAAATTCTGGCTAATGTCCTCCCGGCGAATGGCTCAGATCACTGGCCCATAAATCTCTCTTGGGATTGGTCTTGCTCCCCTAGGAAAAAACCCTTTCACTTTGAAATTTTTTGGATGGAACACAAGGACTTCAAGGACCTAGTAAGTCAATGGTGGCTGGAACTGGTCCCCCCCTAGGAACCATAATGTTTCATTTTAACCAGAAACTAAAATCCCTGAAAGCTAAGATCCATACGTGGAACAGAGAGGAATTTGGAAACATTTTTTAGGACAAAAAACAACTATTGTTGGAGCTAGATCTCATCAACAGAAAAGGTATGGAAGTAGGATGCAACGAGGATATGAAAAAAAAAAAGGATCTCATGGGGAAATTAGAAGTTAGGGAAAAGCAATAGATGTTGTATTGGCAACAGAAGGAGAGAGTAAAATGGCTGAAGGAGGGTGAGAGAAACACTAAATTCTTTCATAACTCGGTGATCCAGAATAGGAACAGCTCTTGAATATAGAGGCTCAAGTCCAGAGCTGGAAACAAAGTGGACTCTAGGAGGGAGATAGAAGCTGAGCTCACTTAGCACTTCTCGGAGATCCTCAGGAAAGACGGGGGAGACAGAAGCAGGGACATTGAACAAATAACTAGGTTAGTTCCTAGGCTGGTAACTGGAGAAAACAATGAAATGTTGAATAATCCCATTGGAATGCAAGAAGTTGCGAAAGAAATCAACCAAATGGCTTTAGGTAAGGCCCCTGGAACAGATGGTTTCACGTCCAACTTCTTCCATTTCTTTTGGGATCTTGTTAAGGAGGAAGTGCTCGATGTTGTGGAGGAATCTAGAATGAGAAAAGGGATCCTTAAAGCCTTCAACACCACTTTCCTCACCTTCACCCCAAAAGAGGCAGAGGTGGATTCCCCCGACAAATTCAGGCCGATAGCTCCTTGCAATGTCATATACAAGATCATCTCCAAAGTCATTGCTAACAAGCTCAAACCTCTCCTCCTGTTGCTTATAAGCCCAGAACAATCTGGTTTTGTCGAAGGTAGGCAAATCCTGGATGGGGTTATTCTTGTTCACGAAGTGGTGCACTCGCTCAAAATCTTGAGATCCCCTAGGATGATGATTAAGCTTGATATTACAAAATCTTATGACAATCTCAACTGGAAATTCATGGAGAAGATGTTGGGAGCCTACGGATTTTCTCCTGACCGGGTTGAGTGGGTCATGGGCCTGGTTTCCTTTCCTTTCTTTAATATCCTCCTTAATGGATCTCCGTCTTCCTCCTTTCAGCCTTCTCGGGGCATTCGGCAAGGAGGCCCTCATCCTCATGGCTGAGGGCCCGAGTCGCCTTATTATGGCCTAGGTTGAAAGTGAAGCAATTCATGGAGTGAAAGTGCATGAGGGGACGCCCTCTTAGACCCACCAACAATTTGTGGATGACACTATGCTCATGGGGCACCCTTCAGTCCAAGAAGCTCGAAGCTTTAAAAAAAGTCTAGACCTTTTTGTCCAGGCCTCAGGCTTGGTAGTTAATCACAATAAATCTCAGGTTTTCTTTGTCAACACTACCCCAGCCACCCAAAGGAATATCCTGAGAATCTTGGGGTTCTCCAGAGAGGATTTTCTATCTAAGTATCTTGGCGTCCCCGTGGGGATTGGAAGGCCTAAAGCAGAAGCATGGCAGGAACTTTTGGATAGATTAAAGCAGATATTATCAAGTTGGGTGCTCCACCCCCTTAACTTTCCCAGCAGGCTGACCCTGGTCAAGTCCATCTTACAAGCGATGCCGACTTACCTTTTCTCGATCTTATCTGTGCCAAAGACCATCCTTAAGCAAATCCAGAGTATCCAACATAATTTTCTCCGGGGGAAGAATGGATAGAAGGCCAAATTCTCCTTGGTTAGCTGGGAGGATGTTTGTAAACCTAAGGAATAGAGGTGCTTGGGCCTTAGGGATCCTGAGGCAATGGCAGAGATCCTTGGGGCCAAGGTGTGGTGGAGATGGGTAAATCATTCTTCAGAACAGTGGGAAAAACTGTGGAACATAAAATATGCTAGGGACAGACCCAGACATCTCCTGATTCGGTTTAGCGAAGCCCCTAGTGGATCACCCATTTGGATGAAAGCCCTGGTGGGTAAAACTATTATTCAAGAGCATAGTTTCTGGGAGATTTGAGATGGTAGCAGGGTGAAGTTCTGGAAAGAATCTTGGAACTAGTTCCCCATCCTCGGCAGGGATCATCAATGGGCTCCCATCAAACAACAGGAACTTGAGAGGGGTAGGATTCTGGTGAATCAATCATGGAGGCTGAGGCTCCAAATCACCATCTGTGGAACTTCCCCGAGAAACCTGATTTTATGAGTGAGGAGGATTGGGAAGCATTCCAAGAGGAATTGAACAAACGTTTTATGAAAGCTCAAGAAGGCCTTGATATCCTCCATTGGGTTTATTCCTCAAAAGGATCCTTTAGCGTCAAGGAGGCCTACAATATCAAGATTTCGAGGAATGGGGAAACAGATGACATCTGGAAAAAAAATTGGGTTGTCACCTTATGGCCCAAAGTGGCCCTCTTTGTTTGGCTTATTGTCCGAGGAAGGATCCTCACTTATGAAAACTTGCGAAAGTGAGGGATTATTGGACCTTCCCAGTGTTGTTTGTGTTATCAAGTGGAGGAGACAATGGGTCGCTTGATGGATGACTGCCCTTTTGTTGCTGCTATTTAGGACAAGGGGGCGATAATGTTTAGATGGAGCAACAGGAACCGGGGCCAACCCTCCCATACTATTGGAGAATGGAGCCCCAGAGCCTTCTAAAACCCAATTATTAGAACCCTATGGGAAGCTTTTCCGAGCATGGCCATGTGGTGTGTTTGGAAGGAGTGGAATGCTAGGATCTTCCGAGACCGGTGCAAAGACATGGAGGGGGTCTGGAACGCAGTTCAAGATAACCTGTTATCTTCTATTAGGTGTATCTAGTGGCACGAAAATGATAAAAAAATTTCGAGGGAAGAAGTCCGGATCGCAGAGAACTGGGGGCTAAATAGGCCGGTGATTGATGCTCTACATTATCAGGACAAACTGTGCATTCCCTCTAGCCCAACAATTTGGTTAGCTCCTCCTCATGGTGTTTTCAAACTAAATTTTGATGGTGCGTCTCGTGGAAACCCAGGTCCGGCTGGTTATGGTGGCCTTTGCTGTGATCAAGAAGGTCGCATCAAGATGGTTTACATGGGAGCTATTGGGCAGGTGTTGTACATGAATAAACACCTTATAACTGAAGGTCTGGGGTTACCAACATACGCATAAAACTTGCAGGCAATCGACCCTCGAGTACAGAAAAGGAAATAAGAGGATAGAATAGACTCACCCGATATATGATGGTTGATCCTAGCTTTGTCCTCTTCCGCTCTGCTTCTCCTCCAAATCCTTCTGGGATGTTTCTCCTTCACCTGTCAAGAGAAAATCCTCCAAGTGCAAGATGATACATGTATATAAAACAAGTCAGATAAATCATATATAGAGTGCTTAATCATTAGTGTTCATCAAACCATGATACATGAAAGATATTCAAGACACATCCGGGAAGAAGGATTCTCTTTATTAACAATAGTGAATGAGTTTAAATTACAACCCAATGCCTGAGACAAGGACTCCTCTACAACCAAAGGATTCTGAGTTCCACTGCTCCAAAGACTTCTTAATAGACTCCACGAATATAACTTTGCTCTCCAAGTATGATTGATTAATACCCTCCCCAAGGCCTTTATTTATACTTGGTGAAATAAGGCCGTTTCGAGGGTTGAGGAGGTTGAGACAGTTAAGGTGATTATGGTTAAGGGCTTAACAAATCTTAAATAATCGCGATTTATTATTTTTAATGTCAAAGGAAGGTGTACGCGGGTACTAATATTGGCAACTCGCGTATGACACGTGAGTTGCTCTAAGGGGAACCCGCATACAAATCTGTACATGAGATGCAATTACCAACACTCGCGTACAACACGCGACATGCTTTAATGAAAGGCGCGTATGTACGCGAGTTGCATATAGGAAGAGGCACGTACAACACTTGACATATTTAAAGGTAAAAATAACCAGCTGGATGGATGATAAATGTAATTCATAATATGCCCATCTCTAGTGTTTTAGGCAACCTTCAATCCATAAATGTCCTTTTGTGTGCCAACATAAGGAATGTCGGCACTCGGACGGAGAAGTGCCATTCAGGTGGATAACAACAAGATACTTACAATTAGGCCGAGCTTGAAGGCCTCATCCAGAGCTCAGAAGTGCTGATCAGTGGGGGGTTCCTTCTGGCGATAATCAAAGGAGATTCCAACACTCTCATCATAGTGGCCAAGCGTCTTCTGAATGGACAAACGACAAAGAAGGTCTCTCCTAGTTGGCGCCTAGCGTATAGACTGGATCATCTGTGTGTCCTTCTACATGCGCACCCCGCCAACTCTTTCATCCACGTCAGAAGGGAGGCCAACAAGGTGGCTGACTATTTAGCGAACGTTGGCGTGGAGTGCGGAGTCGGCTTTCGATGTGACAGGCTTGATGGTAATGAAGAGGAGGAATGGGCCCAACAATGTAGGAATTTGGCCATTAGGGATCTCTCCGGGGCTACATAGAGGGATGTTCAGATGGAAGGGAGGATAG
This sequence comes from Pseudotsuga menziesii, assembly GCA_001517045.1. Lineage (NCBI taxonomy): Eukaryota > Viridiplantae > Streptophyta > Pinopsida > Pinales > Pinaceae > Pseudotsuga > Pseudotsuga menziesii. The sequence continues at coordinate 681,186 of LPNX010483082.1, forward strand.
ATGGAGTTAGATGGCATGAGCACGCCTACACGCGGACTAGTTAATGCGGAAGGGTTCAGCTGGCATTAATGCTCGCTGGTTCTGGAGCTGGTACTATGCCATTATTTCATTTTTCGCCGTCGGCTCTGCCATGCTTAGCACTGAGCGAGAGGACCATCGACCGGACAAGACGCATTATCTCCGTAGGATGGGGGCTCTCGGTCTCATGATGGGTATGACGCAGGAAATGGTCAGGGATGGGAATACTCCCACAAGTGTTCGTCTATTTTATTTTGGTGATTTTGTTCTCTGCCATGATGAGTTAGGATCCAGAAAGAGCAAGTCCGCGTATTGGTCTTTTGTCTTGCACCGTGTGCTGGAGTTTGGTCCTATTAGGGTGCTCTATCTTCGCCTCCCACTGTCTGTCCGGTCCTCGCAGTCTAGCCCAATGGCCCCCAAGAGACAGTCCAATGGGGAGGCTAGCCCTGGGGCGACATCGGGCTTATTGTCGGTTAAGGGGAAACCTGTCAAACGCCAGATGCGTCAAGCAACAGGCGCTCAGCTCTAGGCTCAGGAGGAGGCAGACCTCTACAAGGAACATGTTCCTCTCAGTATCAGGATCGAGGCTGAAATGGTGGTCGAGGGACTTTGGGCAGAGGTGAAAGCCATGCCTCGAGAGAATTTTCATTCGAAAGTTGCAGACTGGGTCTTGAACCCGGGAAACACTGCAGGTCGCGCCTCAGCTTATGATCAAATGCTCATGATGTATTGGGTTACGGTTCGGTTGGTTGGGTATTCCGCAGCGCTGCAGAAGGCCAAGAGAGATGGTGACCTTGAACCAGTGCCAGTCTGGAAGGAACATAACTCTGAGTGCCATACAATGCATCAGAAGCTTGATGTCCTCCCTGCTTGTCTGGGCTTTCCTTTCCACCTTATGGACTGTCGGGCCATGGAGATAGCTAGACCTTGGGAGCAGACCGTCTGTAGTGGCATGGCGAATGAAGGAGGACCGATGGAGGGTCGGAACAAGGCTGACCCCTTAAATTCTACTGTGGCGTTTGTGTCCAGCTTGCAGCTCCCAGCTGCTGGAAGCCCATTAGCAGTAATCCCTCGTTGGAGCTCCCTCCCTTCTGGTCGGATATGATTTATCTTTCCAGTCTGTGTTTTTTCCTAGTTTCCTCTGCTGTTAGTGTATCTCGGGCGTTTATTAGTTTAAATAGATGTAGCTCGAATATTAGTAGGCACTATGCTGTCAATTGGGGTCAGGGTGGCGACAGGTCCCTCAAGTTGTCAATTTTGATGTGGGTGGGAAATCAATGTAACAGAATCGGGAACCATAGTAGGAACAGAGATATTAGGCGATGCAGGAGGGTATGGAAAAATTCTGTATTTTTTTGGCAAATCAGTTTTGGTCAAGTCCCGGATTGGTTCCCGCAGGACTGGACTAAGGCCACCCTGTTTTTGGGTCGGCTCTAGTTGTATTATGCTCTGTTATTTGGCTTCTATATAGTAATAGATGTTTTATTTAAAAAAAAACAGCCTAGTATATTTGATATATCAAAAGAAAAACGCAAAAGTCTTGAACTTCTGTGAACGAGCAGTTACAACGATGATTGGAAAAAGCACTGCTCGGCCAAGTGGGACAGTTATTGTTGAAAATTGATATAAAAAGTAAACACGACCCAAACACCATTCTAACCCTAAACACGATTGATTTTTCTCTATAATAAATCGTTTAAATTTCCATTCAATGAAATTAAAAATGAGAGCTTACGATCATGTCGAGAAACCTTATTTAAAAACCCAAAACAATAATCATTCGCTATCAAATATCATATCTGTGTATATTTTATGCCATGTACATTTCATTTGATGTATCACGCAAATTACTTTGTGATTATAGAAATCGATCAGATTGCTTTCGACTTTGCATCGTGACTTTGCATCGATCAAAGAAAATGACCGAAGAAATTGTGACTTTTAAAAATACTCCACCTTTCCATTGTTGTCATATTTCACATCCATGAATTTCATATTTAAATGATCTATCGTCAGCGCAAGCGTAAACTTCGAGATTAATCTTCAATTATAGGTGGCAATTTAAATTATCTATTGTGAAAGCAAATGGTAGGTGGTCATTTTCCAAATTAATCATACCCCCTTCATGCATCCACTATTATAAGCTCCAAAATTTCCATATGGGAATGGCGAAAATATATGGTTTGTGCATTCAGACGACATGAAAGAAGTAGAATATTATATTGAACGGTATATATTATATAAAATTTGATCAACTTAACTAGATATAAGTAAAATCTTATTCCCTCAATATGAGATATGGTTTATGTATCCATCGCTATTACTTGATTGTCATTATTCATGATAACTTTTATTATTTCCAATTTAAACCTTTTAAACTTTAGGATTTTACCTTTTACCTTAATTAAAAATAAAGATTAAATTAAATATAAAATTTAAAAAAAAATCGGTTTCCAAACCTAAAAATTTAATTGGCCTCACCGACTAGACACGTTTCTCTCGAAACTAAGCATTCCTCTACCTCTCAACTATTAATACCTTGGTCCCAGGGATGATTTTAAGGAACCATACTTATTTAAAATTGTATAAATGTTGGCGAATATTACCAATTCTTAAAACGCCAACTATAAAATGATTGGCGATAATTTTTTAATTTCCAAGGATTTTATATCATTTATATAATAATATGGCGATTTTTAGGGTGAACGATTTTTACCCCATCAAAATTGGGCGAAACAGGGCTTCAAAAAATGCAAAATGGCGAATTTTTTTTGGGAGAAAAACATGGAAAAATAGCCTACTAGGCTAAAATTCGTCCCTAAAATTATCCATGCTTGGTGCTCACACTCTCCAATCTTGACAGCTAGTCTTGATGATGATTCATGATATGGATTTGAAACGTTGACATGGTCAACCTACTACTATGGTTTCTCCGACTTCTTCAACTGAAACCTACCACCACAGAAACTTAGCAACATATATGTCAAGGGTTTAGGGTTTATGTTACTATGTTCATCTAGGGTTAGGGTTAACTTGGATTGTTCCATTTGTCTATGGGTATGTTGTATTATGGTTATGTCCATCCATGTATTTTATTGGATTCTATCATTTTGTAATAGTTGAGTTTACTTATGATTGCAATGGTTTTGTTGTATTCGACATCCATCAAGTGTTATTTTGTGTTACGACATTCATCAAGGTCCATATTGCATTGGGAATTTTTTGCAAAGTTATGTTGCATTATGGTTATGTTAATTAATTGCTTTTGTTGGATTATGAAATTCATTTCGAATGGTTTTGTTGGATTCTGACATGCATCAAGCTTAATGTTGCATTACAACATTTATGAAGGCTCTTATTCGATCATGACTTTCCTCGTTTGTCATGTTTAAACATGGTTTTGTTTATAAATTGATTTTCTAGGATTATGACATCCATTATAAAGTTTTGCAAGGGTTGGGTTTAGTTATGTTTTCTATGTTCTTTTTTTTGGCATTCTGAAATTGATGAAGGGTTATCTTGGTTACGATGTTTATCGACGCTTATGATGACTTCTTATATTGATTGGTGGTTATGTTGTATTATGCTTATATTATTTTGTAATTTTTATTAATGTGTGAGATTTGTTGGAAGGTTTTGCAAGGATTGAGTTTAGTTATTTTAATAAATGATTTTGTTTCATTTAAACATTCATTATCGATTATGATGAATTACATCATTCAACCATTCTTTACTTGTTTTTGTGACATTGCCATAATTATAATTAGTTATGTTAAAATGCAATGTTCGTGACCGAATTGCAACATACCTAAATTGTTATGAATAAGTATGGTTGTGTTGTTTAATAAAAGTTATTGTAATAATACATATATTAAAAACAAAAATGAAACGATTATAAGCCATCATTTCAGCCACGAGCTCAAGCTGCAGGAGCATAGCATATATTTAACTAGATCCTTTCGATCTTGTTCATGGGCCTTGAGATCCACGTCAATGGCGTTAGAAGACGAGGGTTTGTAGGCTAGAAACAATGGGTACTGCTCTCTTTCGATAGTGTTGCTTCTAAAATGGTACTATGGATGCGTGGAATGTGACCCCTTCCTCGGCGAAACGGCAGCTACGATCTCCCTGACATTCCCAACTCAATGCAGTAATGGTGGGATGGGTGCCATTTTCCCCTGGCTGTAAGTGCGGTGATATTAGTTAAATTTGTTCACAATGGAAACGCTTATGGAAGTTCCCTTTATTTATCTCCCCGATAACGAAACTTTATCACATGCTACATTTCATGTTTTGGTTCCCCTCTCAACACCAACAAGATTACTTCTGATTATACATAGCATAAATATAATTTTATGAAATGGCTTGATTAGCATGGACCCCATTTTTGAAAACCTCCTTTTCCAAAACCCTATTTGGAAAAATCCCACATTCAATTAAATTTTCATTTAAAATCCTTTTTGTATTTTAAAATCTTGGACTTTTAATTTTATATAAAATTTCTTTCCTTTATTTGTTTTTTTAGACTTTTTGAAAATATGACCAAAAAATAACAAGTTTTACTACCAAAACTGCATATCCCTTACCTTTGAAAATGTAAAACTAAATTTACATAATAATGGATTTATGTTTGAATTAATTTCAGTTAATTAATAATATATTTTATTTTATCTTTTCAGAATATAGTATGGTATATTTTATCTTTCTAGAATATAATTAGGTTGGCAAAAGATTTACAAATGTTGGGAATCAATTTTTTTCATTTTTTTTTGTTGGTTAACTCTCCTATGACTTGTTGGGCGAACTTTTGATCTAAAAAACCAACATCCAACCCTTAGCATGATTGGATTTAAATGTTTTGCTCTACCAAAATTTGACAACCTTTTTCCTTACTGAAGTTCCCAAAAACAATTAAAAAAACAAATCTACTCAATATTGTTAATCATATATAATAGGATATACACAATAGAATTTAAAAAATACATCAATATGCAGAAATAATATATAATGATAAAAATATAGAATGATTCTTAGTGATATTCTAGTGAGGTTCTACCAAGGCCGCTTGGTTAAGCAAAAAGAAAAGCTTACGAGTTAAAACCAAAAATTTTGATGAGAAAATAATACTTTTCTAAATATTAACTTCTCTTTATACAATAAAATATTAAATATGGAGTATATTAAAGATTTAAAATTTACATTATTATGTAAATCTAAAACAAATGTGTTCCACACATGTACACCATGAGTGGGCTTAATGGTTAGGAGCACGTGTTTCCTCTTAGAAGGTCACATTGATTCAAATCTAGAGTGGTAGTGTATGTACACCTATGGAGACTTTAGCACTACATCCTTGTAGGCTTTAGCCACAAAGAGGTCTCATACACCAATTTGGAATTAAACATTCTAATGCATTAATATTTTTCCCAATAATGATACCCAACATGCTATCATCATGTCAAAACCCAAACCCAATTTGTTAAAGGCAGTAAAGTTTAAATTTTTTTATCTTACATATTGAATGATTTCTTCAATTCATTTGCGGTAAATCTCACGATATGAAAGGTTTTATGGAAACATATGCCCATCTTATTCTTATTATTAAGTTGATATCACCCTTGTACGAGCCAAAATGCTCATACGCCAATTTGGAATTAGACATTCTAATGCATTAATATTTTTCCAATGATAATACCCAACATATTATCATCATGTCAAAACCCAATTTGTTAAGAGCAGTACAGTTTAAATTTTTTTATCTTACATATTGAATGATTTATTCAATTCATTTGCAGTATGCAGTAAATCTCACGATATGACAGGTTTTATGGCAACATATGCCCATCTTATTCTTATTATTAAGTTGATATCAGCCTTGTACAAGCCAAAATGCTCATACACCAATTTGGAATTAGACATTCTAATGCATTAATATTTTTCCCAATTATAATACCCAACATGCTGTCATCATGTCAAAACCCAATTTGTTAAGGGCAGTACAGTTTAATTTTTTTTATCTTACATATTGAATGATTTCTTCAATTCATTTGCAGTAAATCTCACGATATGACAGGTTTTATGGGAACATATGCCCATCTTATTCTTATTATTAAGTTGATATCACCCTTGTACAAGCCAGAATGCTCATACACCAATTTGGAATTAGACATTCTAATGCATTAATATTTTTCCCAATGAAAATACCCAACATGCTATCATCATGTCAAAACCCAATTTGTTAAGGGCAGTACAGTTAAAAAAAAATTATCTTCCGTATTGAATGATTTCTTCAATTCATTTGCAGTAAATCTCACGATATGACAGGTTTTATGCAACATATGCCCATCTTATTCTTATTATTAAGTTGATATCACCCTTGTACAAGCCAAAATGGCATTTTTCCCTTGACACTGTGGTACGAGCTGCCATTCTTGATCGATGTACTGTATTTAGTTCAAAGATTTTTCAATGACTTGAAAGTTCTTTTCATTTACTTCGTAATATTTTTTCCTATAGATTGGTAAAAGCTTTGAATGGTAAAATATTTGAAATTAAATTCTATCAAATTTGCTTAAAATAATCTTCAATCAAATTTGCTTAAAGTAAAGGGTCATATGATCAAGAAAAAAAATTTCAATGCAAGATTTTGGTTATTCAAAATCAATTATGCACAAATGTATGTATTAAAAATCTATTGATGTAGATGAAATGGATCCATAAGGGCTAGCGGATATTATTACTTTGATTTTGTCTCAACTTGGTTAAATGCAATTGTTTGACCATTTTTGGTAGAGCTATGTAGCCATAATTTACAAAGGCTTCTTTTCAAAACCACCGAAGCATATTTTTGATAAATAAATTAGGTATGGCACACACCATAAATTTTAATTAGAACTAGATTCACTTTTCAGACATAGATTAACAACCAACTTTTAACAGTCACGTAACAAAACAATGTAAACATTTTACAAAAGAATATAAACGCATTTATAATTGTAAGAATATGAAAAGCCAATTTCTTTGAGTATGGTACAATTTACAATATATTATGGTTCACAATCATTCACCTGGCCTATAACAGAAGCTATTTAGATTCGTGGCAACATGTAAAAAAACATTAGCAAGAGAGAAGCATGCAAATTCTGTGGAGCAAGATGAAGGCAACGGTCTTTCACTCTAACTCCACCTCGGACACAATGTTCTCTCATAGTCAGCGAATTACCCTTTTTGAGATCGAACAACCCCCTCTTGGGAACAAACTCAGATATTTTTTGTAAGTCTCTACAAGCACAGGATTATTTGTAGCCAAATAGATGAAGAGAATGGAGAATGACCTCCTTACATAAATTACTTGCGCTGCAAGCAAAACAACGAAAAATGTCAAAAATAAACCAACCTCTAAGATAATGAGGTGCTCGTCGACTAACTCTCCAGCTGAAGCCGACACAACAGTTGCAACGGTAAGTGAAGCTGGAATAGATAATGAAGGGCTTGTCCATTAACTCTTCAGATGCTACTGTAGGTGAAGCATGCACGACAGCTCTGTATGTGAAAAAAGAAACGCTGAAATCAGAATCCAGACAATGTGTTCTGAGCCTACCATCGACATGAGTTTAGGCAGAACTGAACTGAACCTAAGAAAAATTATAATTTATATACCTGGAAGAGCCAACAGCCGATTGCATGGCAGTGGAAGAGCCAACAACAGATTGCATGGTCGTGGAAGTTTCGTCATAGTGGAGGTTCCAAATATGGTAGAGGGTGTGGTGTTGCCGATTGGAATAGAAAGTATAGCTACTGGTAAGCATATGTGAGTGAAGTCACCACTGCCATGTCCCCAACTACTTCCGAAGTCAATACTTCGGAAAGAAAGAGCCTTATATCGACCCTGCAAAGAACATTAATGCACCAAAAGATGTGGTTAGTGATCAGTGTATCGACCCTGCAATGAACATTAATGCACCAAAAGATGTGGTTAGTGATCAGCGTATCGACCTTGCAAAGAACATTAATGCACCAAAAGATGTGGTTAGTGATCAGCGCCTTATGGAATCACGGAGAAAATATGAGTAATACAGGTGCATTCGTCCGAAAATATGCCAATAAATAACCAATTAGTTCCATTATGTAAATGACAAGATTAGCATGCAAGCGTTTGAGAATTAAAAGTAATTTATCTATCATCAAACAATCTATAGCGTATAACAGTATGATATGACTAGAGTAAATTACTTTCGTCTTAGCAAAGAATATTCAAATACTTGTTTGGAATAGCATGATGAACAATAACGTGCGCAATTAATAGACTGTGTAGGCGCTTACATGAACAACGCGGGCTTATATATTAGTCATCTATTTAGGTATACATTTCAGGCTCAGTAACTATAATATATACAGCCACACATTTAACAAGAAAATAAATTATATTCTATAGTGATACATGAGCTGCATCATGAGTGCATTCAAGACTTCAAGAAAATAAATTATATTGTATTGTAATACATGAGCTGGATCATGAGTGCATTCAAGACTTCAATCCTTTTTCCATGCAGAATGGACACAAATAAAATTTGATAAAGTTCACTTTACTTAGTACCAAACCGGTAATTATTTGCAGTTCAACTGATGTTTGTAATATGCGTTAACATTCCACTATTTAATAGCAATGCATTAAATAATGTAAATATCCATTAAACGAAAACAAATACCATAACCCTAGGCGATCAGGCGTAGGATTGGAGAAACAGGTCGAGTTGATCTGCTACGTCCTTGGTGTATGGGAAAACACTGGGAGATAAGGGGTTCGAAGGGAAGCTGCTCGGTGGACGGTCTGAGCGAGGACGGGGAAATGAGAGCAAAGGCCCGAGGGAGCAAGCTGAGGAGAAGGTTGTGATCTGCGTAGTTAACAGCAGTGATGGTCTGGACAAAGATCACTGCGATGGCTTGGGGAAGAACTAGGGAGGCGTACCTGAGGGTCAAGGAGTGAAGGGAGCGCGAGGGTGTTGTGGACAAGCTGGCACGAGGGGGGAGAAAACTGCCACAACAACAGGTAAGGCGCGAAAGGGAGGTAGGGCAACGTGGGGACTGCTGTGTGGAGGACAGGAGTAGGGTGCATCTATGTTACTAGAAACGGGAAACGAAACTAGAAATGAGAATGTTACGTTTCCAGGTTTCGCAAGTATAAGAAACGAGGAGAAAGAAAAACAAAAATTGGTTTAATTAAAATATATAAATTAAATATTGTAACAATTTACAGATACAGATTTTAATACTAACTGGACTTAGTTACGCATTTTAAACTCCAAGCTCCAACCAGCTTCACCTAGTTAATTTTAGCTGCAGAGACTAACAAACTCCAGTTTCGTCCAACCCCGAATTGGAGAATGGAAACCAATTCACTGTAGGTTTAAAGGGGAAAAACAAAATAGGAAGAAATCATAAATTTACTTATTATTATTATGGCTCATTTGTTTCCCTTACCTGATTTGGGCCATTGTGAATTCTCAGAGTCAAGAAAACATTTAAGGGATTCACGGTAGGTTTGCAAATCCATGTTCCTCTCTATTTATTGCTTTGAACTTTTCATTATTTCCATATGGGTTATAAAAGCGTTCTTTATACATTAATGTAATTTGCATGACGAAACCTTCTATATTCAAATATTGACAATTTATTGCTTTGAGTTTCTCATTATTTCTATATATGTTCTTTGTATACATTATTGTAATTTGAATTGACAAAGGCCAGATCGTGTAACAATTTTCTTTTGTCATTTCTGTCTTTGTGTAAAGTATTTATGCAAATACAAGGTAATGTGTAAGAATTTCCAAAACTCACTCTTTTATCTACCTTTAATATATGAGATTAAATTTGTTGGTTGGGTTACTTTAATTAGGTGTCATATTGTCGGATTCATTATTTTAATGCCTAGTAATTCATTCACATGTGAAGGATGATTCAAGACTTTCACAAACTCTTAGGGTGCCCCTAATGCTTCTTCATCTTAGGCAACAATAATTTCCTTACTCATTACCACAACAAAGATTTATATGCTCTTCTTAACTTCTTTTGCACCTACCATTTTTAATTATTGTGCTATACACACTAAGACTCCAGTGCCCAATGGAAAGGTTTTCAGTATGAAGGTTTTACTACGGTTTTATTCCAGTCAGCTATGCCTTACCTTTAACCTTTATTTCTGTTTTTATTTATCTAAATATGACATTCTTTCCAATAAATGTTGTGATTTGAGTTGCTTATGTATTGACAGTGAGTAGCCAACTCTCTGAGAATCATGGAAGGTTACCCCCTCTGGCCCAAGAGATAAATTGAGGTCTAAAGCGGGTCCTAGATGCCTTAGCATAGTTTCTAAGTAGCCAGGAACATATCGAGAAACAATCAAGGGCATAATTTCAAAGTGGGTTGAATCTCTTCTCACTACTTGGGTTTCCCACTATAAATCGACATGTTGAGCTATTGTGATTCTCACTATGTTGTTATTTATTGTGTTATGATATCACTAAAAACTATGACAATCTTTAAGTGGCTCATTCTTTTATAAATCTATATACAATTATGCCAAAAAAAACAATCTTAAAGTTTATTTTTTATTATCCTTGTTCTTTTTTATTTATATTGATTATCTATTTAAGATAAATCTTTCATGTTGGACATATAGTTTTCAACATGTTCTTGTTAAAGACCATGTTAATGGTATGCTACATAATAGGGATTTTAGCTTATTTGGATATCCTTTTTTATGTGTTTCCATGGGTGGGCAATTCATTTTGGGCATCATTCTAGTAGGTTTTCTGTGTCTTCTTTTTCCAGACATAAAATTCCACTTATTTGCTTAGTGGTGGTAACCTCATATGCACACACCATTTATTAAATATAAATTAAAAAAAAATCTAGTTCAAATGTGTTGAACAATTGGGAAATGAAATTCGAACAATGGTGGTCTGAAGTTTAAATATGTGAGGTTTACAGTTCTGATGGTAAGTTCAAGTTCCACTGATACCTATTTATGAAACATCCAACTTCCATTTAGGCTCTTCAACAATGATAAAAACCCTCAACAAGTATTGTCCCCCAAGTTATTAAAAATAAAAATATTCAACATGAAAAATAATCATACTAAAATCTGAAATCTCTATACATATAATTGTGAATTTGTGGGTTCTTACAATTCAAAATTCTCTGATAAACTCACATATTTTGTAAGCTAAATACTTCAATGGATGCAAGATAGCCCAAGACCTAGAGAGAAAAAACTATTCCATTTTTTTTAGTGCTCATGGTGAATCCAAGGGCCTGGTAACAAGTATGAGTGGGTTTTTGAGCTCTCGATGTTCACTGCAAAGTTTGAATTTAGGCCCTAGGGTACATGCAACAAGTTGGCATTATCAAAATTAAGATGGCCAAGTACCCACAAGTTCAATGCTTCAAGTCTTCAAGCACATGCTTATGACAAACAGGTTTTTGCTAAGAAAATAGGACACACAAATAAACAAAATGTCTAATTTAATATTTTAAAAAATAAACAGAAACAAAATGTCTAATTTAATATTTTCAAAAATAAACAGAAACAAAATGTCTAATTTAATATTTTCAAAAATAAACAGAGATCCTTGGATTTCAACCAGTCAGCAAGCAACAACATAGTAGCAAGCCCAAGGAGTCTTAAACTATAAAAATTAAGCCACAAGTGTTGATTCCATTTTGGCTTCAAACCCACTCAATTCATTTATTGAATCCATCAGGGATTAATTCCTTCATGTTATCCAAAACACAGCTTTCACAAATGTTTCAAACTCAATCAAGGGAGAAGAGTTTCCATGAAATAGGCAATATCATGCAACCCAACAAGGATGAAGGATATTCCAATTGAAAATTGAAAATAAAAAATAATACTCTTAATCATCCATCTTCAACGCATCTAGTGGTTAGTACATTCCTATTAATTTTCAACACCTTATACATGAAACTTAATAAGTATAGCTTCTAAAATGATAATGAGGCTCTTTCAAATTCAACTAGCCTAACTGTGTCTCTGTAATAGGCCTTCAAAATTCCCATTAATAGGCAGTGTAGGTTAAGACTAGGATGCATTATTCACAGTTATATTAACATAAAATTTCACCATGCTTCTAGTGACATTAATCTTAGCATAACCAAATGCCAGCAATGAAATCTAAGGTTTGTATCATTAAAGCCCTCCAGAGTCAGTCTAGAAGGAGAGTATATTAAATTGCAGTAACCCATAACCAAAAGAAATCCAAAAAAGGAAAAGGACAACGAGTCAAACCTTAGGTTGAAGCTCTAAATTGCAGTAACCCATAACCAAAAGAAATCCAAAAGAAGAAAAGGACAACGAGTCAAACCTTAGGTTGAAGCTCTGGTCCTGGTTCGCCTACTATAACCTTCTCCTTCTCCTTTGGCTAGCTTGCAATACAGGGTGGAGAAGAATGTTGAGGCACATATACATAACCAAACCTTATATAGCACAGAAAAACAAATTGGTTGAATCGTTGAGTGGAGTAAAATGTGAGTAAAATCAAGCCAAATTACACTGTAACTGAAAATTTAAAAAATAAACAGGGAAACAAGGTGGGTTGAAGCTTCGAAAATGGATTTGCGAATATTTTATTTGGAAAAAGAAGAAAGGGGACCACATGTGGAGAAGGTTTTCCTTTTTTTTTACCTGGGTTCATGCCATATCAAACTGCACACAGGCTTTCCTTTACACGTCGATCTCCACAGAGCTGAAGTCGGCTCTTCTTTTTACAACAACAAGCAACTCCTCTGCACACGGAGAACAATAGCAAAGCCTCTCCTCCTTTGCGCAGTGGCTTCTCCAAGTATCACAAAGTGTTTCTCTCCTTATCAGTGGCACTGGCCCCCGTCCTCACTGTTCTCAGAGCATTGATTTCTCTCCACCGCTGCTATAACATCGAGCCCATGAACAATTTAAGCCACTAAAGTCTGAAACTGACCTGTGAAAGGAAAAAACTAATAAGGCAATACTCAAACTTCAATGTTGAGCAGACTTCGGACTAGTGGTGGGCGGTAGAGAGCAGGATTCCTTCCCAGACACTCCATCGTCATTTAATTTAGCATTTACTTCATCTGATTTACCAACCAGCAAGTGAGCTTAACACAAATTACGATTTGCAGAAGAAACGGTCATCAACAGACCACGTTCTAAGAAAAACCACAAAACGTTTTTGCCAAAACCGTTGTCTGGAACGGATAGTTTCGTAAGAAACAGTTTCTCCATTTTAGAAACGGAAACGGCCATAAGAAACCGTGGTTTTAGTTTTGTTTCCGTTTCTACTTCATTTTCCTGGAGAAACTCATAGACCCATCACGTATCTGGTAACATAGGGGTGCATGCCGCAAAAATGAAGGCGAAGAGGAGGCTGCCCAGAGAGAGGATGGAAAGTGAGGTAGGGAGGAGTGAGTGACTTGAAAGGATACGGTCGATCTGCTAGCTGAGGGCTGCGGATGATGGACTGCGCTAAGGATAGTGACGGATGTAGAGGCGTCTTAGGGTATGTTTTTGGTGGAGTGAAGTCAACGATGAGAGAACGGGAGATCAGGCGAGTAGTACCGTAAAGGAGATTTCAGAAGGGGTTGCGATGGCATGGAGTGAGGAAAAGGTGGCTGTGCGAGTGGGTAAGGAATGCTTCTAGCAGAAAGCAAAGCATGAAGGCTGAGGAAAACAATGATGATACATTGGGTTGCTACCGAGGGAAAGGAAGCTAGGTGGAGAGCCATCGAAGGAAAGGTGGAGAGATTTTGAAGAGAGGGAAGGCTGCCATAGCAGCGAATGTGGCCAACGAAACCAAGGGGAGACTTAGTCTTAGAGATAACTTAAGAATTAACCAATCTTAAAACTATGATAAAACTAACCTAAAATAAACTATGACTAACCTAAAAATGATCTTAAGAGCTAACGCTAGACTAGCTTTTGTGAGAGAGAGAAGTGTGTGAAAATCTAGGAAAAGCCTAACATAAGCCCTACCTAACCTAGGGTTTCTAACTAGGAGTGCTAACCTAGTGAGGAAGGGTTCGAGCTCAAGCAACTAGCCTAGGAAAATTAAGGTGAAACCTTAGGGCACCCTCACAAGGAGACTTGTCGGTGTTTACTATGGTGACAACAGGAAGGTAAAGGCCTATCCTAGGGCAAAGTGTAGCTTAAGGCCACCACTAAGACTCAATGGCCACATTCACCAACATCCAACAAAAAGGTAAGAAGGATAGCCTCCTTGTGCTTCTGTTCATCCAACAAATCTAAGCATCACCAAAGAATTACTAGAAAAATAGCTTGCATTAATGAGAAAACATCTTCACCGGGAGTGCATCTATCAATAGAAACCCTAAGAAGGGTAAAACAAGTGCATAGTGATTTATCCCATCAGTTTTGATTTAAAATGAAAGTGAGGAGATCTATTTATAATATATTACACTCACTTTTACAAATAAAATCCAAGTCTACATTCCTTAAACATGTAAATTCACACTTATTAGATGTCAACTTAAAATTAAAATAAAATAATAATGAAATATAAACTAAGGTAGGATACCATGCTCAAAACATGCTCAAATAAGTGAATCGCTCCGAACGAAAGGCCATAGGAGGATGGGGGAAGGGCGTTATGCCCCATCCAACCCCTATAATACAGTAAAATCCCTCAACGCCCTCCTCAAATCACGAAAACGACGTGGCATGGAGGATTCCTTCCTCTAAGGAAAGAAGGCTATGAAGAGCAAGGACCCACTCATTAAAGGGCCAGTAGGGTATATGAAGTTTCCATAACTGAATACTGGTGGGTCATGGCTGAAGTAGTGGACATGATAGCGCACAAGAAGGGAATGGAGCCATGAGACTCATTAGTAAACCTTTAGGGGCCCCGGACACCAACCCTGAGATTAAAAATATTTTTAAAAGGGCAGTGAGCAATTCCATTAAGCCATAATATCACTTAAAGGAGGACCAAAGACTCTAGCCATGAGCACCACCACTCAATAACACCCCTCCTGGTCAAAAAAATTATCCGTTTCTCCCTAGAGTACACCCGAAGGTTCGCTGGGTAAAAATGTGACGTAACATTGGTTCCAATTGTAAGACGAGTGCTCTTCTCGGGAGTGCTTGAGAACTTGTGAATCTGCTGGTACGTGTAGACCTACACACATCTCAAATGTCCAAGAAATCAAAAGCATCTAAGGGCAGACACTTTTGTCCTGCCTTGTTCTCTAAATGAGGGAAACAAACTAAGAACAATAAAAACTAACTACACGATGAAAAGAGAGGAAACAAGGAATAAGGAAAGGAAAAAGGGAATGAGCACTTTGTTTCAAATATAGAAGATGGTGAAGGTAGCTCTAGTAGATGTTAGGGCAGGTGTCATGTGTCATTGCATGGGAGAGAGCATTGCAAACTAAAAAGGTAATTCCGCAATAAGAGTGTTATGTACACCAAATTTAGGAAAACTAACCAAAACCATAGCATAAAATTTTGAAAAACTCTTATTGCAAATATCAAAATCCACGAGATTACATAATTCTCTGCACCCCACGAAGTCTAACGGAGAATATATACATTTTAAAGATGAGATGTAGTAGAGATAAAACTTGGGAGTGGTAATATAATGGACGAGGGAAGTAGGGAACTTTTTTTTTTCATTTAACTTTTGACTTTAAGATAAATATAAGGGAATGACAAGAAGCATATGGAACTAATTAAATGAAAAAATAATTGAAATAAAATGAATAATTTTTTTTAAATGGGAGATTCATTAATGGAGAAAATGAAATGAAATTAAAAATTAGGACGGGGATAGGTTATAAAGGGAATATATACAAATAAGACTTCGGTAAAGGGAATATGGAAAGGAAAAAGGAATAGAGGCTCCCTACGAAAGGAGGGAATGTTTTTTTCTCGAAACAAGGGTCATTGGCACTTTCAAATTTAGGGAGATAGCCAAGGGGGGTATTTTCAACTTTCTGAGCTTAGATGAAGTGAAAATAAGGACATATTGTTGTGGCTTATGAATTAATGGAGGATGAGAAAATAGTAAATTTTTGCTATCATGACACAAAAAACATGTGTTGATGCTCAAAACAATACGGTCAGGGAAACAACACATTAAACACCCTTAGATGGCTATTCAAGGGGAGGAAGGGGATTGAAGATCGAGTTGCATTTAGAGCCCTTAGGTAGATAGGGTTCACAAGATCGATCAATGGCGTTAAGTTTGTAAATATGAAAATTAGATATGTTCCTATGAATGCAAGATTCAAAATATAAGGTTAGTCCATTAATCAAATTAAATGAGACCTATCTAACCATTCATGAATAGTAAATAAGGAAAATGTTAAATAAATAATTTGTAAAATAAGAACCACGAAAGTGCATAATATGATTAATTTAATGAAAAAGAAAGATTTAGTCATTTGTATATAAATGCATCAATAATTGAATACGTTCTAATAAAGTGACATCATTAATGTTGCGAAAGGGCATATTCAATTTCATTAAGCTTGGGAATTTCAATTGCATAATAGGGTCTAAGTTCGAAAAATAAAATAGTTGAGATAAATAAAACATAAACTTAGCATTTTAGTCACAAATAAAAATTGCAGCATTAATTGTATGCTTGTTTTATCTAAGAACTGGTTAGTGTGTAAAAGAAAATATTTAATTCGTTCATATTTGCAATTTTTAATGCAATCAAATTAAGACTTTATTAATGCAAAAATTACCAATTTGTTGATGCAATAATGTTTTTGAGTGCATGTATTTTACTAAAATTGTTTAACTGAATAAGGATGCTACTTCTGTTCGAAATACTTGGTGTTAGAACGATTAACGACTAAAGGTCAAATAAAATGAAATAAAAATAAAAATTTGTACAAGTTGTTAGTAAACATAAATAAAATATTGTCATTTACAGTCTGAATACACATAGTAAATTTTGCAGAATGTAAAAAATAAACAAAAAGAAACAACATCAAGGCTGAGAAATAAGTTGAAGGTAAGATTCAAATATGCCCAAATACGAATTTTATTATGATGGAATACACAATCATCAATACAATAGGCTACAGTTGGTTTAATCCTTGAGATAGGAAGGTTTCCAAGACCTTATGCAATTCTCAACATCTGAGGAACAAACTGAGTGAAACTGAGACAACAGAGAAGACTCTCGGTTCAAATTGTTCTGCGGTAACCTCTATGCATGAAAACATCAATAGAAAATATATACATGAGAAGATAAATAACATGGAGGAAAACATAATGTACCTCCGATGAAATGACACTCTGCCTTCACCCTAATGGATGGAGCTAGAATTACCTGCAATCACATTGTGTTAGGCTCATGGATGATGGATGACTAAGTATGGATGGGAAAATATCGAGAAGTGAAAGCTAGCCATACGCATCTCTTACCTCCGATATGAGATATATTTATTTTGGAGCTTCATCATTATTCTAAGGGATGTTGCAAGGTACTCAAATCATGTGTGTGAAGAAAAAGAGTTTATGCAACTAGAAGAAGCTCAATAGTCATGCATCTCCTTGTCTTTGAGTTTCTTCATGTGATTCCATGTGAGGGTGAGGTGCAGTTGTAATGTTACCTACACTCACCGTTTCTTGCTCATAAATGATTTGCATTTAATGGCATCCCCTATATTTTAAACAACAATGCAAATTTATTATACGGTTCGAAACTGGAATGTAATTATGTTTTCTCACGATACTATGACAATCTCAACCTATTACTACATACTTTTCTGACCAACACACGACCTTCCACAATTGTGGACTCCTTCACAACATGTGTTGTTCCTTACATCATGCAGTGTAATTACCAACTATTTGTTAAAATCTAGCAATGCCTCGATAAAACGTCTTCATGATGGATAACTGCATAGCCTTTCTTCCATGTGGATGAATTTCAAAATGAATCACTCTTCTGGTTCTCGAATCTGTTCCAAGTGCAAACACTGACTCATAGATAGTCGGCCATAACGATGTAGTTTCAATCAAAATATTCCTAGGGAAAGGTACATAATGGATACACCTTAGCTAAATCTTAATAATAGGAAAAGAACCCAAACATTGTCATGAATGCAACAACCTTTCGCATGATCAAAATGACCATAACTCTCTGTCATGCACATGTATCTCTATGGATCATAGCGATTAAGGTTTCCTTTTTTTGCAGGTTCACCATCCCCGAAGATTTCTCTCTTATTGTGATGTGTTTGTTGAATTAGAGAAACCAAGGAGGAAACCAACAGAGCACAAAGGATCGGTCACACAGTCAGGAGGAGAAACACTCAGCTCAATTGAATTCAGAAATAAAGGTTACATTTATAAGAAAATGATAAATTAAACTAGATCCAATAAATGTGGATCAGATCCACCACCATAGGAGCTGTTTGAACAAGAACCCTAGATATGGAAAACATACGAATATTTATGCATTATATCTAACATGCTCCCTTAATGCAGAAATGGATTATTGACAACACACAATTTCTTCCTAAGATCCTCAAAATGGATCCTTCCAACAGGTTTAGTAAAAACATCAGCAACATTTTCACTTGTGTTACAATAGATGAGTTCAATTTCTTGAGACTCAATCTTTTCTTTGACAAAATGATGTTGCGTCTCAATATGTTTAGATTTGGCATGATAGACTAGATTGTGTGCCAGCTTAATTGAGCTTTAATTTTCACACTCAATTCTGGCAGCTTGTTTTTGTTGTGTTCCAACCTCTTAAAGAATGTGCCTCAACCAGATGGCTTCACAAGTGGCACTGGTTAAAGCTTTGTATTTAACTTATGTGGATGATAAAGAAACTGTTGGTTGTTTCTTATTGCTCCATGATATGACTCCTGGACCTATGTTAATTGCATAACAAGAAGTGGATTTTCTGTCATCAGGATTTCCTACCCAATCAGAGTCAAAGTAACCTACCAACTGAACATCATATACATCCGTATATAAAAGACCATAATCAATAGTTCCTTTTAAATATCTTAGGACCTGCTTTGCAGATTTCCAATGTGTTTCGCATGATTTAGTCAAGAAATGACTAAGGATGCTAATAGAATATGATAGGTCTTGCCTTGTAGTAGTGAGGTAGTTCAAACTACCCACTAGTTGACGATACAAAGTACCATCAACGTCCTTAGATCCATCATTGTTGTATAATTTGACAATTTGGTCCAAAGGAGTTGATACATATTTGTATTCACTCATTCAAAATTTGTCAATTATTTCCCTTGCATATTCTCTTTGACTGATGAATGTTTTACCAGATTCTCTCCAAAAATCAATGCCTAAACAATAGTTTAAGTCACCAAGATCTTTCATTTCAAATTTCTGTGACAAATTACTTTTAATATCTGCAACTAATTGATATGCTCGATCTGTAATTATATGACCATCCACATATAGGGATATCAAGCAAACATTTCCTTTTTTATTTGATTTAATCTATAAGCTTGAATGATTTTTACTTTTGAGAAATCCTTGCTGTTTGAAGAAGGTGTCAATCTTGATGTACCATGATCTAGGGGTCAGTTTCACTCCATAGAACTATTTCTTTAACCTACACACAAGTTTTTGCCGTCCTTTCTAAACAAAACCTTCACACTCTACTAAGTATACTTCCTCTTTTAAATCACCATTTAGAACTGCAGATTTGACATCTAACTGGTGTATTCCCGAGTTATGTTTAGTAGCTAATGCAACTAATAATCTGATAGTGTTTAACTTAGCTACCAGTGCATATGTCTCTTCAAATTCAATCCCCTCTTGCCGAGAATAACTTTTAGCAACTAATCTTTCCTTAAATTTGTTAATAATACCATCTGCTTTAAGTTTAGATTTGAATAGCCATTTTGATCCTATAAGTAATTTATCTTTGGGTAATTCTACTAAATCCCAAGTTTTTTTTTCATAATAGAATTATATTCTTCATTCATTGTAGTTACCCATTCTTCCTTATCTTTGGTCTGTTCATAATTTAATGGTTCTATGACATTCATTATGTTAGTCATCAAGGAATAATCTCTAAACTTTACTAGAGGATGAGTTTGACGAGATGACCTTCTAGGTACTATAGTACTTGTTGGAGTTCCATCCATAATTCTTCTATCTTCTATTGTTTCATCATCTGAGGTAGTATCACTCATGCTTGATTCTCGTTCCTGAAATTGCTATTGTTCTTGTAGTTGTTGCTGTTCCTACACTTTTTGAAGAATTTTATCTATTTTTCCATGCTCATCTGGGATCAGTTCTTCATCAACATTATTCATCCTTCTACACATATATGTATTTACATGAAATACAACATCTCTACTAGCAATCAATTTGTGCGAACTAGGATGAAAGAGTTTATATGCTTTCTGATCATCACAGTAGCCAACAAAGATACACATTAGAGGAAATTTCAACTCAAAATGGGCCTCCTACAGAAAAATAATAAAACAATAGTTAAAATAATAAAATAATATTTATTAATTTTGGAGAAAGAAAATAAAAAACTACTTTTTTTGTTCGTATTTTCGACATATCTCTTTGTGGGTTTACTCAAATTTTGATCCAGAGAGCTCGTTGGAAGTGGAATTAAATTCCGCATCCAACGAGTACCCACTCAACATACTTTTTACTGGCTCCACTACTCCAAAAACAAGAAATATCTGAAAAATCTAATGATGATGTAATCATCACGTTTTTTCAAGTATTTCTTGTTTTTGGGCTAGCGGGGCCTGTCAAAAGTATGCCAAGTGGGTACTCGCTGGTTGGATGCATAATTTAATTCTGCATCTAACAAGATCTCCCGATATAAATTTGAGTAAAAACACAAGGAGATATATCGAAAATACAAACAAAAAAAATAGTTTTTTTATGATACCTATCCCCAAATTTATATTAAAAAATTGTTTAAGAGGTGGTCCCTTTTTGAATTTTAAATCATTTTGATTGGCTAATACATGACAACATGGAATTTGTATTATTTTTGGAAGGCCCATTTTAAACTAAAATTTCCTCTAATGTTCTATGGATTTTGCATCCAACTTTCTTCTGTCATCTTTAGGTCTGTGTGCAAAATCCCTAGAACCAAATATTCTTAAATGACTAATTTAAATTTTATAGCCACTAAAGACTTCAAAGGGGGTTTGAAGTTCTAATTTCTTTGTTGGACTCCTATTCTTTAAGTACACAACAATGTTAATTGCTTCATCCCAAAAGCCATTAGAAATGTTCTTACCTTGGAGCATGCTGCGAGCACATTCTACCAATGTTATATTTTTCCTTTAAGCAATACCATTTTGCTGAGGTGTATCTATGATTGTGAATTGCTGTTGGATTCCATTTTATGTACAGTATATTATGAAAGCTCCAGAAGTGTACTCACCACCTTAGTCCAATCTGAGGATTTTAATGCGTTTACATGTCTGCTTTTCAACTTTGATTATGAATTCCTTGAAGTATTTGAATACATTGCATTTCCTTCTCATGAAGTAAGCCCATGTGAACCTAGATCTGTCATCAACAAATATCAAAAAATACCATGCACCACCAAGTGATCTGGTTTACATAGGTCCACATACATTAGTGTGTATTAGTTCAAGGAGTTGAGTTTGCCTCTTCTCTTCATGGTTTGGTAATTCATTTCTGTGCTGTTTTTCGAGTGCACATGCAGCACATTCAATATGATCATTTTTAATGACAGAAAGACCCACAACCATCGAATTTTTTTGTAATAACATGAGATCATTATGATTGTGGTGTCCATACAATTGATGCCACAATTCTACATGTGAAATAGTTGATGCTGCTAGTGCATGATGGTTTCCCTTGATTGCATCCACCTTGTACAATCCACCAAGTCTGGATCTTGTCGCTATAACCCTGTAATGATCTTGGGCATCTTTGACATGGCACTTATATTTATCAATTTCAAATTTCATATCTTTATTGGTGATAGAAGAAAGAGATATTAAGTTCTTTTTAATGCCTGGAACATACATCACATTATGTATCTATTTAAACTGTCCATTAGGTAGGTTAACACTTATCACTCCATAACCTAGGATTTTATGGGACTTGTTATCTCCTAGATAGATGTGTTCCATCAAGGATTTTCATAATACTCATCATACCAATCTCTATTACACGACGTGTGGGTAGATGCACCTGAATCTATGAACCATGCATTTTCATCATCCGTCTCAGCAGACAAAGCATGTTCAGATATAAACAATCTTAGATTTTTAAATCCATTGACATCCATGGTGTCTTTTCTAACATAATTTTCATTTTGTTTTTTGTATCTATTATTGGAATCATTTTTTATCTTCTTAAAACAATATGTAGCTATGTGACCTGATTGGCCACAATAATGGCATACAACATCTTTATTAGCGCTAGAGTCATTGTATGACATACCTCTGTGTTTTGTACGAAACTTGCCTCTATGTGGATTCTAGTGATTACCTTTGTGTGGTTATCTCCTTCTTCCCATCAACGCCTAATCTAAAGAATGAGATTCAGGATCATACATCTTCAACCTTTCGTCTTCTTGTATCAAGATTCCATTGAGATGTGCAAATGTAGGAGGGGGTTGTCTTGCTGCAAGTGATGAGATGAATATTTTATAATCTGGAAACAAACCTTTTAATGTGATAGATACCAGATTAGTACTAGATACTTCTTCACCTATGTCACCGATATTATCTCTGAAGTTTTTGATATGGGAGAGTTATTTATTCATAGTTTTATTCACATCCATCTTGATAGACAATAATTTGGTCTTTAAAAACAAAATTCTATTAGATGTCTTATACAGACCTTTTAGCTTGTCCCATGTGTCTTTAGATGTCTTCGAATTTATGATGCGAGGTATGATTTTCTCTTTTACATACATACAAATCAACACCTTTGCTTGGGTTTCCATGGAGTTCCAATATGAGAGAGACAACAGATATGTAGGGTTCTGTTCATCCCCTTTCACAATCGACCATAGACTAAGAGCTTCAAGCACACTAATCAGCTTGAATTTTCAATTTACATAATTTTTCCCATTCAATTTTGATGCTTTAGTAATGTATAAATCAGCAAGGGACATACCAACCATTTTTACAGTGCTGAAAGATAATTTCAACTGGAGAGGGCAAGGAAAAACAATTTCTAGCTCACCTCTTCAATGTCAAATAAGAAAATAGATAGGTGCTTTATGTGTGCAGGTGATTCGGCGTCGACCAAAAATCGGTGTAAGTGCTGTCGGCACACATTAGGGTTTCACAGATGTGGAGATCGGCACTCTGTCCACCTGCAACAGGTGCACCATTATCAAAGGAGAGAAAAAAATATTGGCCTTCTTTTTGGAAATGACGCCGAAGTTTAAACGTGAAGACTTTCAAAATCTTTCTCCAACGCTAAAGAAAATTTCTCAAAAATTTAGCTCAACTTGCAAATTTGACCTCACCATTAATCAACAAATTTCTCCAAGGCTGGTAATGCACTCCTTTGACCAGTGATTTCTCCACATGAGGGGAAAAACGTTACCAGCAATTACACTCTTAGGCATTCACACTTAAGTCCAATTCTCCCTTCAAGAGTTCAACCACGGCTTCAGAGTTAAAACTCGCCGATTTTCTTCTTCAACACAAACTGCCAGATAGCCAAGGAGCTCTTCCACACAGGCTCACTTTCAGAGATTTGTGGTTCTCTCACACAGCCCACAACTTGGCTCTTATACCAAATAAGAGAAACCAAAGAGGAAACCAGCAGAGCACAGAGGCTGGCTCATACAGACAGGAGGAGAAACACTCAACTCAATTGTATTCAGAAATAAAGGCTACATTTATAAGAAAATCATAAACTAAACTAGATCCAATAAATATGAATCAGACCCACCACCATAAGAGTTGTTTGAACAAAAACCCTAGATATAGAAAACATACCAATATTTCTGCATTATATCTAAATGTTGTTGGTGGATATCATCAATTGATTCCCTCCTCCTCTTTTTGTCGTGGTGTAACGTTCTCTGTTAGTCGCCTTGAGCATACTTTCAACGATTTTCACTCTTTCCATGTAACGTATTCTCCAAAACAATGCCAAGTTATGGGTTCCCTCCTGCCATATCTTTGATGTAACACTAATGTGCCAACGACTGCGAGCTCTGTCAGTTTTCTTGTAATGGATCTCTTCCCGGAGTGGTGTCGCAGAATTGGTTTCTTGGATGTGTGCATTACCTTGTCATTTACTCTCGGTTTCTAACTTCTCAAACGTTCTCCTTTGCAATTAAAAAAAACAATAAAAAAACTCTTCTTCCATAATGTTCTCTTCTGCCAAATCCTCTGAGTGGAAGCCGCGTAATCGTGGCAGACATTCTGCTAATTTGCTGCTCCTTATCATGATCGTTATTTCTAACCCATATGCGTTTTTAATTGAAATTTGGATGCATGGATAAGCTCTCATTATTCTTACCAACGTCGTTCGCTACCATGTTACACATGTAAATACATATCCATTTAAAGTTTCCATACGATGGACAAACCAAAACCACTTTTGGTCATGCTTGGCAGCTTAACCATAAATAAATTATGCTTTGGGGATGTTGGGTGATCGTTGGATATAATTTAAAAGCTTGACATTTTGTTTGGTTTATTATCCTTCGCCACTTGCATTATCCTTATCCTCGGCATGTGACTGCAAAGAGATATTACTCTCTTTCTTCTTAAAATAATATTCTTTCAGTTGCTCCTTAATAGAAACCAAAGGAAAAGGGGAAATGATTTAATTTGTGATCATGGAAAAATGGGTAAATGTGTAAATGAATTTACGGAGGGACAAAAGTGTTTGGGGAAGGTTCCCTTTAAATTTTTTATTATTCTCATAATGGAGAGGGTAAGGGATAAGCTCACGTAAAAGGGAATGGGAGGTAATGCAAAGGGGTTTTTAAATATTAGCTTTAGGATGTAAAAGGTGAGGGATATGGATTTCTAAATTATGGTGATAATGGAATGGAAAAAAATTGATATTTAAATAATGTTATGAAAGGTTAATAAGGAATAAATAAGAAAGAGATAATAAAACGGGTAGAATGGAGTGTTGAAAAGTATGGGGAAAGGGAATTGAGATTTTAATCAGTTTCACTTCTAAATGGGAATGTTTTTCAACTTTTGGATCTTGGACATAGTGAGTGATGCTAGTAGGTATGACTCGCAAGTTTATGGATGGATGCAAACTTCATGAGTTTTAGCTGATGAGACATAATAAACCTTTATTCACCAAATCTCCGAGAGAGTACTGAAAGGGTTAGGTGGACTCAGAATTTGGGAAACAAAATGTGGAGACAATCATTGTTGAAACCTACACATGATGAGATGATAATGAAGACATGACAATGTAGATGAGAATATTTTGCAAAAGTTCAATAGGTTTGCCTTTGGCATCATGTTCTGACCTCTTGGAAGCATGTCGATGTTGAGAACCAACATATATCCCAATAAAAATAAAACAAAACTTGACAACAAGGATGGTTCGACTAAACTGACTGATAGGACCAAGTTGTAACCATGTAGGGTGTGTGCAAGAAGTTGAGGGACCTTTTAGATGCAATCTCACTTTTTAGGAACACGCTCACGTTACATAGAAAAAGA
The DNA here is from genome assembly GCA_001517045.1 of Pseudotsuga menziesii. Classification (NCBI taxonomy): domain Eukaryota; kingdom Viridiplantae; phylum Streptophyta; class Pinopsida; order Pinales; family Pinaceae; genus Pseudotsuga; species Pseudotsuga menziesii. Next base: position 706,899 of record LPNX010483082.1, read on the forward strand.
ACGCGCTCCTCTTCCATAGTGCTTGGAATAGTAAATCCGAGCTTGACATGTCAGCAGACATGTAGGCTAGGTAACAATAACGCGCACGCGTTATAGAACTACAAAACGCGTACGCGTTTTGTAGTTCCATAACACGTGCGCGTTTTGTAAATTTAAAAAAAAAATAAAAACACACAGTCCCCCACCCGAGAGTCATTTTCAGCGAATAGTATCGCGAAAAGGAGAGTGGAAGAGTGCCGAAGGAGCGTGGAAGAGTGCCCATTCCTCCATTTGAAGACAAATCCCCTGGTGAATCGTCATATTACCAGGTAATTCATTCACCCATAGCTTTTTTTTTCAATTAGATACTTAAATTACCATTTTTTATTTGTAAATGCAATAAAAACCATAAAAAAATAAACAACCATCTCATAGCCAAAACACCAACCAACCAAAGATGATGATATGCCAATGCCTTCCCCAAGACTAAACACATAAATTGATCACATACAATTGACACAAATGTTTCTAGGCAATGCCATTGGAAAAAACCATATTGACATGCATTATGTAGGAAGACTAAAGTTTTTATTTTCTTTTTCCCTCATAAAAAAAAAATTAGATGCTATTCTATATCTAATCAAATGAAACTATCTAGTACATTAAAAAAAAATAGAATAGTCAATAACCCAAACAATTACATGACCAAAAGAGCCTACCCTTCAAGAGCAATTCACCAACAAACCAAATATTGCGTAAAAATCTACATCATATGCCATACATTTGAATTAAGGCCTTTAAAATTACAAGCAAGCCAAAATTCCTAGAGATTGTGAAAACCATAACCATTAGAAAAAAAACCACTTTCACTAGAATCTAGGAAGCATAAACAAACATCTTTTCAATATGACTGGAAGCATAAACAAGCATCTTTTCAAAAAGTGATGAAAGAACTCGTACTCGCTATAGAACCATGGACAATTTCATAATGGCATTCCCTATTATTCTGCCCATATAGAAGAAATATGGAATTTTAAAACATTTATTACACACCTAAAAACTTGTGCCAACTGGGGAAATCGTGCCAAAGCCTGTTGTACACTGTACAACTTATGTACACGTTGAACTAACCTCGAAATCCATGCCAAAATTAGTCCCAAATAGAAATAGACATGTATGGCCCAACTTGGAAATAATGTATAGGCTATATGGCCCCTGAAACCTCTCTTAAATGTTGTTGTACATACCGATTTTTGATGTTGTATGGACAATACCATAAGTTTAAATAAAGATATGTAAGTGAATTTGTCATTAAATTGCTAACTTGAGTTTGATTTAATTCAATTTCAATTTTGAAGAGATGTCATTATATGCCATGTATATGTTTCTAATGATTTGCTTATTGATGTTTTTTTTGTAGGTGCTGCAATGGATCCCAATGCCGCAATTCTCATTGAGCTTGCCCGCTTAAGGGGCATAAGTGATTCTTTTCGTGGCGGCGATGAGATTCGCCGCTCACTTGCATCCACAATGGATGCTATTGTTGATACTATTGCGCAGTCAACTAATATATTATATGATATTACATCATATAGGGAGAGGAAAAGAAGAGAACAAGAGGATGGATTGGATTATGTGGCAATAAAAAAGTTAAAAATAACAAAGCATGAAATTTTTGCATTATTCAGGGATCCTCGGACTAGAGAAATCCCAAATGCAAACCGGCCACATATATCCATTGAGTGGTGCATATACCAACCATTTATCGATAACTGGATGGATAGATGGTATATGGTCTTTGATTCGCCACCGCATAACAATAGGGAAATGCCCCTGTATTTCCTTCGAAAGTTGTATGCGGAGTTCGTGTTGCATAAACACGTGAACTATTTTTCTTACTTGGACTTTCAGGGGATCGGTGGGGGGATGCCCCAAAACCGACCCAATGCGAGGGTGCAAGACCCTAACCACCCTATCCCTGCACCTCGCGCGCCATTGCATGGGCCAGATGTCCCACCTGCAACTCGCTTAGTTGCTGAGACACGGGATGCTTTTTTGACACTTGCACAAGTGGTCCTTCGCCATAGCACTACTCTTCAGCAGATGGGTGGGGATGCAGGACCTAGTGCAGGACCATCCAGTGGTCCACCACCACCTACTGGGCCACGAGGACCATCCCCCAGTGCATCACCATCGGCACATCCCCAGCAGAGTTCTGATCCTCACCAGTGCACATCGTGTAGTCGTCTCTGCTATGGTATTTCCACAGATGTTGCGTTCAGTGGTTTTTTGAGTGAGGTATGTAGATCTGGTTAATTTTAATAAATTCATCATTTAGTTTCCTCTTTGTACACATATATATAGTTTGAGCTAATATATTAATTTCTTGAACTTGCAGTTGTTGCGTTTTGACGCCAGAGACCCCCCCGACTTTGGATTGAGGCATGGCATTGCAGCGACTGATCCCTTTGTTGGTGGAGGGATCCATGATGGTACAGGCCCACCTGGTTCTACTGAGGCAAACATTCTAAAATTTCAATTTTTCAATTATGCTTGTCAATAATTTGTTAATTTCCACATACTTTACATGTTAGTTCACTAATTCTATCTATGGTCTAATATTTACAATTATTAAACTTGCAGATCCCAAATCCGTCACTAGGTGGAGAGATCCACGAGACACATCATGGTACCTAGGTAAACATTTTAATATGGTAAACAATTACAGTTGTCATTTTTTAAATACATGTACATGTTTGTTGAATTATGCATACATCTAACTACATGAGTTCACTTGCTGATTGTAGGCACCGACCCAAACATCTGGGCCATTGCCTCCAGATGAATCTCCTCCCAGGCCTTCTGTGGAAAAGGGTCGTGTGTACATGAGGCGGCCCACTCCAAAAAAGACTCGAGCTGCCCACGGCCATGGAGTTTCTGAGCCCATGGTAATGTATATCCTTCGATGATATTTGTTGCTTAACTTGAAATCCGGTGCATAAGTTGTTTTTGTTAATGTTTGATTTGCATGTTTACTGCATCAGGAGACGGAGTTAACGGAAGAAAGTATAGAATCGATGGTTGATGCAGCAGTTGATGTTGCTTCATCAATGGCAGCTAGTCACACCGAGGTATACCTAACTATTTCAACGTGATCTTGACATAGTTTATTATTGTTGTCTATTGTTTATTCATTCATGTCTAACTATTTCAACATTTGGTGATTGTAGGCCCCAGCAGCAAGAGTAGTTCCTGCCCCCCCTGTTTCGACCACAGTCGAGGCACCAGCAGCAAGAGCAGTTCCTGCCCCCCTTGGTTCTATCACGGTTGAGACCATGGTAATGTATATCCTTCGATGATATTTGTTGCTTAACTTGAAATCCGGTGCATAAGTTGTTTTTGTTAATGTTTGATTTGCATGTTTACTGCATCAGGAGCCGGAGTTAACGGAGGAAAGTCTACCATCGATGGTTGATGCAGCAGTTGATGCTGCTTCATCAATGGCAGCTAGTCACACCGAGGTATACCTAACTATTTCGACGTGATCTTGACATAGTTTATTATTGTTTTCTATTGTTTATTCATTCATGTCTAACTATTTCAACATTTGGTGATTGTAGGCCCCAGCAGCAGGAGTAGTTCCTGCCCCCCCTGTTTCAACCACAGTCGAGGCACCAGCAGCAGGAGAAGTTCCTGCCCCCCTTGGTTCTACCACGGTTTAGACCATGGTAATGTATATCCTTCGATGATATTTGAACTCGTTAAGTTGATATAGACATATAGTTTATTATTGTTGTTTAGCTAGACATAGTTTATTATTGTATTTTATTGTTTACTCATGCATGTCTAACTACTTCAACATTTGGTGATTGTAGCCACCAACAGAAGAAGTAGCTCCTGGCCCCCCCGATCCGACCATCATTGATGTTGAACCAACGGCTCCGTCTGCGACACAAGGAACTGAACTCCAGCTATCACTACATGTCATTGAGGTGAGATGTCTATTGATGACTAATTGTTTCATTCAATTTCCAACAAGATGTTGATAGGTTTTGAGTTAATTGAGATATGGTATTGCAGATTCCGGCTCCACTGACGCACATTGATCCCAGATCTGAGCCTAGTGGATCAAAGTCGAGAAAGAACAAGAGGAAGCTTGACTTCTGATACATGCCTTATAGAATATATGTACATTTGCATACATGTGCAAGTGGCTTGGATAGTTTTGGATACATGTACTTTTGGATAGTTCACGATGTATATGTACTTTTGGATACATGTACTGTTGGAGACATGTACTTTTGGATATATATCTACTTTTTGATACATGTACATTGACATTTCACTTATAAATGAATGATATATTTCACTTCCTATGAGTTCTTCGGTTTCCACATGTTGTTATGTCAATCTATTGTGTGGATTATCTATTATTTATGAATGCACTACGTCAAAGTTCTTGCACGTGTAATTAAATCAAACTAAGTGCAATACAATGTAATACAATGTTTCAATGAACTCACGACATGCACACTAATTGGATACATCTAATTAAATGTAGTGAGTTTGGATGATAAAATTACAAGTTAAGTGAATGTTGAAGTGTAATATAATAAAAATAAATTACAAGTCAAGTTAATGTGCTATGTGTCTAGTTGCATTGGTGCACTATATAGAAGTTTGTATTTGTATTGTATATAGCGAGGCACACCAAAGAACAAAATATTTGTGTACATTACCACACCTAGATAGAAGTAGTTGAACTATGAATGTTGACCTATACTGCTTATGGTATTCTCCAGAACCACATCAGTGTGCATGTTACAATATGGAACATTAAGGTACATCGATGTCATTTGTGTGATAGTACACCAATATGATGATATGTAGTTACAATCAGTTGTGAGTACAACATCTATAAGGGCATAAGTGAATTGTGTATCAAAAAGAGCATCAATTTGTTCAGTAAATAGAAGTTTGTATGTGTTCAATAACTAGAATTTTGTATCAATAAGAGCATCAATGTGTTTAGTAAGTATAAGAGCATTGATCCATGTAATGGTGACAAAAGAAATGTTATGTTCTGGTTCAACGTTTGACACAACTCATTGGTTCAACAATATATAGCAGACTAGGAAAGCCTAATCAAACGTTTGCCATAACTCATTGGAGTGGAAATAGCCATGCATACATAGCAAAATATCAAATTACTACATAAAATATTCAACCAAAAACATTAATTATATACGAGGACTCTCA